>WOVY01016031.1:0-101480 GCA_013436015.1 Rhipicephalus annulatus | reverse complement strand
GGGAAACCAACCTTAGCGTAGATACAATGAATGATAATCTGACGAGTATTATTACGGAGTGTGCAGTGGAAGTTGGAGGCAGGGTAGTTAGACAGGACACTGGCAAGCTTTCCCAGGAAACGAAGAACCTAATTAAGAAGCGTCAAATCATGAAAGTGTCAAGTACAACAGACAAAATAGAACTGGCAGAGCTTTCGAAGTTGATTAATAGACGTAAGGTATGCGATGTAAGAAGGTATAACATGGAGAGAATTGACACGCTCTGAAAAACGGAGGAAGCGTCAAAGCAGTGAAGAGGAAACTTGGATAGGCAAAATCGGATGTATGCACTAAGGGACAAAGAAGGCAAAATAACTACCAATATGGATAGGATAGTTAAAATAGCGGAGGAGTTTTACAGAGATCTGTACAGTAGCCGAGACAACCACGACCTTAATACTATAAGAACTAGCAGTAACCCAGATGACACCCCACCGTAGTAATGATAGAAGTCAGAAAAGCTTTGGAGAGCATGCAAAGAGGCAAAGCTGCTGGTGAGGATCAGGTAACATCAGATCTGCTGAAAGATGGAGGACAGATTGTGTTAGAAAAACTAGCCACCTATTTACGAGGTGTCTCCTGACGGGAAGAGTACCAGAGTCTTGGAAGAACGCTAACATCATCTTAATACATAAGAAAGGAGATGACAAGGACTTGAAGAATTACAGGCCGATCAGCTTGCTCTCTGTAGTATACAAGCTATTTACAAAGGTAATTGCTAACAGAGTAAAGAAAACATTAGAATTCAATCAACCAAAGGAACAAGCAGGATTTCGAACAGGCTACTCAACAATTGACCACATTCATACTATCAATCAGGTAATAGAGAAATGCTCAGAGTATAACCAACCACTATACATAGCCTTCATAGATTACGAGAAGGCGTTTGATTCAGTAGAAATATCAGCCGTCATGCAGACACTGCGGAATCAGGGCGTAGATGAAGTATATATAAACATTCTGGAAGAAATCTACAGGGGATCAACTGCTACCATAGTGCTTCATAAAGAAAAAAGCAACAGAATACCAATCAAAAAGGGTGTAAGGCAGGGGGACACAATCTCCCCAATGCTATTTACCGCGTGCTTACAGGAGGTTTTCAGAAGCCTAGAATGGGAACAGTTAGGGATAAGAGTAATGGAGAATACCTAGTAACCTGCGCTTCGCCGATGACATTGCATTGCTGAGTAACTCGGGGGACGAATTGCAACTCATGATTACGGAGTTAGAACAGGGAGAGCAGAAGGTGGGTCTTAAAAATCTCTGCAGAAAACGAAAGTAATGTACAACAACCTCGGAAGGAGCAGCGCTTCGAGATAGGTAATAGTGCACTTGAAGTTGTAAAAGACTATGTCTACTTAGGGCAGGTAATAACCGCAGAGCCGAACCACGAGATTGAAGTAACTAGAAGAATAAGAATGGGGTGGAGCACATTCGGCAAGCACTCTCAAATTATGACAGGTAGATTGCCACTATCCCTCAAGAGGAAGGTATATAACAGCTGTATCTTGCCGGTACTTAGCTACGGAGCAGAAACCTGGAGACTTACAAAGAGGGTTCAGCTTAAATTGAGGACGACGCAGCGAGCAATGGAAAGAAAAATGGTAGGTGTAACCTTAAGAGACAAGAAGAGAGCAGAGTGGATTAGGGGACAAACGGGGGTTAAGGATATTATAGTTGAAATAAAGAAGAGGAAATGGACGTGGGCCGGGCATGTAGCGCGTAGACAAGATAACCGCTGGTCATTAAGGGTAACTAACTGGATTCCCAGAGAAGGGAAGCAGGTTAGGGGGAGACAGAAGGTTAGGTGGCAGATGAGAATTAAGAGTATGCGGGTATAAATTGGCAGCAGCAAGCACAGGACCGGGTTAACTGACGGAACATGGGAGAGGCCTTTGTCCTGCAGTGGACGTAGTCAGGCTGATGATGATGATGATGATGTACTGTTTTGTTACTTATATCGGTGGAAAATATTCGCGAAGAACGTTTCAATTAATTAACGCGAACCATAGATTTCGGAGAACGGGTTGCACCTAGCACCTATTCAACAACTTTTCATTGCGTTAAACTCTCCACTCAGCGCGCAGGCGCTGGATAAAAATTCTGTAAAATTCTGTAAAACTCTGTAAATTTCTGTAAAATTATGTAAAATTCTGTAAAATTCAAATTTAAAACAATACCTTCTAGAAATTCCACCCATATTAGCTTTTATAGAGCTTTAAATTGAAATTTCGTGCATATTATTGTCTGACCATCAAGACAACTTTTTTATGCTGAATACTGAGATTTTTCCAAATAAAGCGACAATTTTTTTCAGAGCATCTGCTATACCATCAGTGCATGTTGTAGCATGTAGCACTCTGTAGCATGTTGACAGGCCACCAGCACATATTTATTTGTGTCCTTGAAACTTACCATGTTCCCGGAAAAAAATCCCAAATATGGCAACTTTATTCAATATTGCTCGTGTGAAAGGCCCTCAAAGAATTTATATACATAATTAAGTCATTATTTTAAAATGGATAACTTCATTACCTTGCCAGAAATGTGTCTTACTGAGTGCATTTCAAAAACTTCTTTTCAAAAAAAGTTGTTTGGCACTTTTATCTTACTTGGCACCAAACAATAGGCTCTCCTAAATAGAGAGGAAAATGTTTGGTAATCAAAAATAAATGACCAGGACTAGCACTTCGAGAAATATGTGGAAGTTTTATCAGCCATATTCGTGATGGTCGGAAAAATGTTAGATGATCTGGCATGGAATCACTCTTTAGAGATAACATCAACATATCATTCAATAAATGTGTTAATTATTTTTAAAAATTTGAGAAAAGAGGCATTCGCGTGCTACATGCAGCGTTGCCTTCCTGGAACAGAAGACATCCTCAGATAGGTACAAACGTAATTATGGCAGCAATTATAGAAATGAACACAATTATCTCTTTAACCACTGGTAATAGCCGGTGGGGTCGAATGGGCCAATTGAACACTTTCCTACAAATATTCCATAGCCAGTTTAAAGCTGAGGAAAAGCGGCCCGTGGTAATCACCGCAGAGCGATGCATTCTCCTCAATTTAGCTGGCGAAACCAACCTGACGCACCAAACAGTGCATCTACCATTCACTTACAAACACGTACCAACACGTACAAAAACCCACAACTTTCTAAGTTTTTCTCCAGCTGTAAAAATTATTTCGCGCTGCACACATATCGAAATACTCTTTGCCTACAGAAACAAAACTCAAATAATCAGCTAATACGAACTATTATGTTTCAATAAATGTTATTTTTATGAAAAAAAATTCCCAACATGGACCATATTTTTCATGTACCGAAAATTCTACGATTGCCGTACACGGAAAATTTTGTACAACTAAATTCGAGATCAACAGATTTGTAAAAATAATTCCTGGGGTTTTACGCCCCATAATCACGATATCATTATGAAGGACGCCGTGGTGGGAGGGGCCCGGAAATTTTTACCATGCGGTCAACTTTAGAGTGCACTGACATTGCACAGTACACGGGCCTGTGCCACTATACCCCGTCCATCACAACGCGACTACCACGGCCGGCATCGATCACGTGGCCTTCGGGTCAGCAGCCGACCAACACCGCGGCAGAGCGAAGCACAGATTCTTTTTACTATTTTTAGAACGCGTTTTACGAGTCGTGGTTTTGGGAAGGATTCACGTGCTGTTTTAAATTTCTTGAGTTAAAACTTCTCCTTAGCTGTTCGCACCTCGGTGCTACCGGCCGGTAGCCACCTTTTATTGGACAACGCGGAGGAGATGAACTTCGGCCCGATAGGGAGAACACGCCAGTAGGCTGCAGCGCGCCAAGATTTCACGGTAGATATCGTCTCGTCTCACGGCGCATCGGCGTACCGGCACCATAAACAGAAACTCACCTAACGCCGCCAGCATAAAGGGAGGCGCACACATTACACGGCTGCACTACGGTGCTGACAAGCCCTAACACTGTCGGCATAGAGTAATGCAACTGATGTGGACAAATAATCCCAGCGAAATGAAATGCCACGCTCAAAATGTAAACACGACCAACACAAACAATCCGCGATTCCGCAAATGCTGTAATTTCTGCTCTCAGTACTCACGCCGTCTCGAAAAAACATGCATGATACAAGCCGTGCGAAACCGGCATCGACAAAGGAGCACTGCGTTTATGGCCTCGACTTTACTTGAAGCGGCTATAATCTGAGATACTGCGTAGGTACTACACGACACAGATCATTAGGGGCACGAGCTGTAACCCCAACGGCGAGTAAATGACAAGGTAGGCACTCACTTCGAAGACGCAGACCAGTCAAAAAAGCAGTGCCAGCCGGGTCCCGTTACGTATGTGCGTCCTGGCCTTTGATGAGGGTAGTCGGTCTAGTGACTAGTGGAGCGACTGCCGACGGATGAGTAACGATGGCGGGTGCGCCTGCCACGGTCGAATGGTTCCTCGTTCCGCGATGACCACCTAAACCGCCGCTTGGGAATAAATACAGTCTCGTAGAATAAAATCGGTGCAGAAACACGTCGCGGCGATGCATGCAATGATGGTATGTGACGGCGATATTAGTATAAATTTCTGGAGGTCATCCGTATTGAAAATGATTACTTTCGTCTAATTTTTTGTTGATGGAGGGGACAGTAGTTTTTTGCACTATTCAGTGAAACATTATAGGTAAACGTGTGCTGTAGCCATAATATCCGCGAACTGGTGAAGTCTGTGATTCCTAAACGTGTGATGTATCCTTGATGTTGGCGAAGGGAGGGAGTGTGTTTATTTCCTGGACACTATGTCCGCTTTTCTGTCCGTAAATACGCGCAATTTTCGCAGTGCACTTACGCTCGTAACTATGTGTTCCAGTGCTTTCGGCATTGCCTTTTTAACTGCTGCTTCAATAAGATTTAATATCTACGTCTCACTTAGTTATTCGTGCCGTGAAGTGACTCCGGCATATCCAAATGCCCTATCCTTCACAATTGTCATCGCTTCTCGCCACGAGCAACGACGTCTGTCCAAGATTTCTAGCAGTTGGGTTTCTTTGAACTATGCGGTGCAGTTCAGGTAATCGGCCACATCATTTCCTGCACAGAGGCAGTACTTTTCGGTTTCGGCGTTGCACTCCTTCGATGAATGGGCATCGCCACAGATCCGGCAACGTGAATTTGATATACAGCCCCCTGCACTGTGACCAAAACGTCCACAGTTTTCACATTGGAGAGGACGAGAAGTGAGGCGTTTGACTCTGAAAATGAGTGGCCATATTTTCGACTCGGGTGGACAGGAAGTGCCAGCAAAGGTAGCAATAACCGACTCAGTGGGGACTTTCACAGCGTTAACTAATCGGTTTGCGCAAGTACACAGCTATGACCCCAGCATCAGACAGCTTTTCCAGAGTCTCAGCGGGCGTTAATCTAGAGTGGACTTCTCGTACAATTCCCTTAGTGCACGCTAAATCAGGTGAGATAAACGAACTCACCAGGACCGAAGCAATATCACGCACTTTAGGATGTCACAAACACATGAAGGGTCTTACTATCTGCATACCAAACCACATCTTCTGAACTGACGATCATCATTTATCAGCTGGAAATGCGGATTGATAAAT
Organism: Rhipicephalus annulatus; assembly: GCA_013436015.1. Taxonomy (NCBI): domain Eukaryota; kingdom Metazoa; phylum Arthropoda; class Arachnida; order Ixodida; family Ixodidae; genus Rhipicephalus; species Rhipicephalus annulatus. The sequence goes on along the minus strand of WOVY01016031.1, from coordinate 95,817 downwards.
GGATGGATGGATGGATGGATGGATGGATGGATGATGGATGGATGGATGGATGGATGGATGGATGGATGGATGGATGGTATGGATGGATGGATGGACGGACGGACGGACGAACGGACAGACGGACGGACGGACGGACGGACGGATGGATGGGATGGATGGATGGATGGATGGACGGATGGATGGATGGATGCATGGATGGATGGATGGATGGATGGATGATGGATGGATGGATGGATGGATGGATGGATGGATGGATGGATGGATGGATGGATGGATGGATGGATGGATGGATGGATGGATGGATGGATGGATGGATGGATGGATGGATGGATGGATGGATGGATGATGGATGTGGCGGTACCCTTTAGATCGGGTGGCGGCTAACGCCACCTAGCCGTAATGCTTAGTGAAATAACCATTAGATTTATCTTTTTCTTCTTTAAATAGTAAAGTTTGACGGGTACTTTGCAGTGAAGAATTTAATTTTCACTCGTGCCTTGACTTTAGCCACCAGTCAGATTTCTAGTTAAGTCTACCCGCTTAAAGACTATTGTGCCCCTCCCTGCCTCTGAATCCCAGTCCTTTGAAAAACTCTGCGCCATAATCCTCAACTATAGGATGAAGCCCTTTACGGAACATTGTCAAGTGTTCGGCAGTTTCTTCTTCCTTTCCACACGCTCTGCATACTGTGTCTATCCATTCGTACTTGGCCCGATATGTCATGGTTCGCAATGCTCCCGCCCTGACCTCAAATAGCAGCGTCATATCTTACAGCTCCGCCTGGATTGCCTTCGGGTTGTTGAGCCTAACCAATCTACCACCTGAGGGCCCCAGCGCAACAGGGATGTTGCCAACACCAGTGCGAAAAAAAAATGTTCCAATGTTAAGTCATCATTGGGCAAGGAGGCATACCAAGGGCTGTGCCCTTGGCCAGGAGACAAATTAGACATTAGCACTGATTCGATCTTCTAAGCAAGTAATATGCAAAGTCAGCTAGTTTCAACAAGTCAAATTCAGCCAAGGCGCAGCCAGACCACCGTCCGAAAGAGTCCTCGTTCGCTGCGCTCTGTGCTTTCACGTCCGGCTCTACTTCTGCACCTGCGTCCTCCGCCCAGAAACCTAATAAAATCATTTCAAACTTGCTATGCACCCACTACGTATACGTGACCTTCAAGGCCAACTCCAGCGATTTTTGACCATGTCAGGATAATGGTGTTTTTATTATCCTTAGACGCTCTTCTCACGCGCCCAATAACTGAAACGCTCAAAAATTCAAAAAATATTTTAAATTACCGAAAAACCAGTGTGCCAAAACTAAAACCCAACCGAGTGCGCTTCTACGTGTGACGTAAAGATTTGCCTGACGCTGCCAGAACTTGCCTTCTTGCGCATAATGCCCGCCAGATGGCGCTATTGGTCCACGCCGTCCGCGGCGATAGGCTAAAACGTTTATGCTGTTATGGTGAATATATGGCGAAGCGTGTGTGGCTCACAACGCAACATTACTTGGCACCTATTGCACGCCAACCAACACGGAAAAGGAAATCGTACGCTCAACCAAGGAAGCGCCAACAAAACTCAAACAATCTATAGCAGACAAGCAGACGCTACAGTGGCATATCAGTTCGTCACTCCCGCGCACGCAAAACTCAACGTCAGGCACACAATGTTGCCATTATTCTAGCAAGCGAGCTGAGCGTCTCGATGCAAGCTATTAAATTCATTTTAAAAGAATCTCCGAAACATTTAAGCCTGCGATTTGAACGACGGGCGCAAACGTGCAAATGAACGTACCCAGTGAATTTCATTGAGATCCACTGAACTTGAAAATTCGCCGGAGTTGGCCTTTAACTCCGGCGATCACTGACTTGAACTACAAAGCCATTACGATAAATTCCATATGTTCTGACACCTGATATCAGTCTATACATGTGTACCACACATTATTACGGCAATATTTCATGTTGTATTGGGAAGCATTTACACAGTGCGCGTGTGTTTTAAACAAAAAAGTTAGATTACCTGCAATTTCAAATAGAGGAAGTTATTTTCTCTCTATTCACAAGACACTCTCGTTAAAGTGTTCTAGAACAGGGGAGTGCTTATAATGCATTCAAAGTGAAGCCCAAACAAAATCAATCCGCTCCTGTTGCTGCGATTGGTAGTCTGCAATGTGTTATATTTTTTAAAGCGGCGCGCGGCTCCGTAGAAGTGGTAGGTGGGTACAATGCTTCCCACTCAGAAGACCCAGGTTCCAATCGCACGTGTGTACGGTAAATTTTTTATTCTTTATTTCACTTGCACGGTTGAATTGATAGGCTTTATCTTTTAATGCAGCTTCAGTTTCTACATGCTGCTAGTCACACGAAATACGAAGTAAAGAAGAAGAAATTTGATAGCGCACGAGTTGGGGAGCCGCCGCTTAAGTCCAAGTACGCTCACTGTCAAGTTTCTTCTTCATATTTTGCGTCACTTTTCTTTACAACATGTAGCAACTGAAGCTACTTTAAAAAATAAAGCCAAGTAATACAGCCGTGCAAATGAAATTAAGAATGGAAAAGTTTACCGTCCACATCTGACATTCGAACCTGTGTTTTTTTAATGCGAAGCGAGCATTCTACCCCTTGACCATTTTTTTGAGCCGAGCGCAGCTCCTAAAAAGGCGACACATCGCAGACTACCGATCGCAGCGCCCCTAGCGGATCGCGCCTGATTGGGCTTTATTTTTCGGAGTTTGGTTCAGGCACTCCTCTGTTCTAGTACACTCTACTCTTGTATATGAACTCGACTTCTAATTGCTCCCTTTGCAAAAATAGGCTAGACCTTATCAGATAAAGATGCTTTAAGCTTCGCTGCCTCAGGCTTGGGATACTGCCACGGAGATGGCTTTGATTCCGTGCGTAATTTCATTATTACTATTCAACGAGTACCATTTTAAATAGGTATATAAAATTACTCATCATTTGATTAAGTTAAAACCTAAGTTTTCAAATTTGTTCCCATCAGGTTATTATACAGCAGTCTGGAATACAAGCCCAAAAGCAAATTACTTCTAGTTAAGTTGAATACTTTACGTAGTATTGCCGTTTCATTTCTTTATTTTTGGTTTTTAATTTCATAGCTTACCTAAAATAACATTTTACAGTCTCAACGTTGCATTCTTGGCGAATCTCCCAAAGTGGGCACGAGCCAGTTGTATAGGGAAGCAAACAAACAAACACAAGCAGGCTTTGTTGGACATAGGTGTGGACATAGGTGTGGGTGGTCCATATTTGTCCATATGGGGTCCATATTTGTCCATATTTGTCCATATGTGGGTGGTCCATATTTGTTCATATGTGGGTGGTCCATATTCGTCCATATTTGTACGGCCGCTCCTTCAAGGTTGTTAGCAACCATCACTCTTTCTGCTGGCTCACCAACCTTAAAGATCCATCTGGCTGTTTGGCGCGCTGCAGCCTAAGGCTTCAAGAGTTCGACATGACCATTATCTATAAATCTTGGAAGAGGCACACTGATGCCGACTGTCTCTCACGGTCGCCAGTGGAGACTGTCGCTCGTGATGACGAAAGCATCGACGCGCCTTTCTTGGGAGTTGTCGACACGGCCACCATTGCACGAGAGCAGAGCAGTGACTCCGAGCTGTTACCACTCATTGAATATTTAGAAGGATGACGTAAAGACGTGCCGCGGTTATTTGCCAGCGGACTGCCATATTTTTGCTTGTGAAACGATGTTCTCTATAAGAAAATCTTCTCCCCAATCGGCAACCCACTCTTGCTCGTCGCGCCTGCCTCTCTTCGATAAGAAATTATGGAAGCGTGCCATGATGAAGCAACTTCTGGTCATCTAGGCTACATCCGAACATTATGCTGACTACGATGCAAGTACCACTGGCCAAAGTTACCTGCTGCTGTTAACCATCACGTGCGAACTTGCACCCACTGCCAAAGACGCAAAGCGCTGCCCAGCAAACCAGCCGGTCTTTTATATCCTAACGAAGCACCAGCGAAGCCAATCACCCAAATCGGAATGGATTTTCTGGGTCCCTTTCCAACTTTTGCAACAGGGAACATATGGATAATTGTGGCCACTGATTACCTCTCCCGTTATGCGGAGACTAAAGCTATGCAGCGCGGCACTGCAGCAGAAGCCGCTCAGTTCTTCATCAAAAACATCGTCCTTCGGCATGGCGCTCCGACAGCAGTGATCACAGACTGAAGACCTGCCTTCACCGCAGAGCTTTTGGAGTCGGTTCTCAGACTCAGCGGTACAGCTCACTGGATAACAATTGCATACCATCCGCAGACAAACGGACTGACCGAGCGTCTCAATAGGACCCTCACAGACATGATCAGCATGTACGTTGACACGGAACATAAAAACTGGGATCAGATATTGTCGTACCTTTGCCTATAATACCGCTCGACAAGAAACCACTGGAATGACACCGTTCACTCTGGTCTATGGTCGCGAAGTCACGACAACGTTGGACGCCATATTGCCGCATGAGTGTGACTACATCCATGTAGACGCCGAAGAATTCACTCGCGCACCGAGGAAGCGAGACAGCTCGCGCGTGTGCGCATCTGTCATCAACAGCATCAAGATGCACAATGGTACGACCCCTGACACAAGTTTATTAGCTACACACCGGGCGACAAGGTCTGGGTCTGGATTCCGATATGTCTACGTGGACTGTCTGAAAAACTGCTAAGGCGGTACTTTGGCCCTTACAGCGTCACGCGACGCTTGAACGATGTGAACTACGAAGTTGTTCCCGACACTGACTGCAGTTCTAAGCGCCAAAAGCATTTACCCGAAGTCGTGGACGTCGTGCGTATGAAACCGCATTTATCGCGGTAATTAGCTCCCGGTTACCGTGTTGGCACGAACACTTCAAACGCTTGGTAGAGTGTCTAAGTTGCACATCGGGACGATGTCTATTTCGGAGGGCGGCAAATGTCACGTGCTTGATCAAGAAAGACAATGGCAGTCGTGCATGTGCCATGAAGGACTATGAAATGGATTAAAAAGAAGAACTCGCATGCGCGTTCTATTAAAAAGACCAACCTGCTTTTGCTGTCTCAATCTCTGTGGCAAGACCTCTGTTTCGACGTCGTGAAAATATTGTACCATCAGCTCTTCCTGAGGCATCAGTGCGATTGACATATCTGGTAAGTTCTTGATATGCTGACAGCTCCTAAATTCACACAAAAATATATATCAACTTAGTAACAATCGACTCAAGGAGTTAAAAAAAGCAGCCAAGACATTCTTTTACACTCTTTTACATGAAATCGATCTCCACGAATTATGAGATTCACTGCATTCTATTTGAATTTAGTCCACAAAAATGTTTAAAAACTACATATTTTAAAGTTATTTTTCGGCCCTCTGCTGCACTGTGAATAATATTTATGTTCCACGTATAACACTAATAGAACTTAAAAAAACAGCATGTTTATAACAAGCATGTGAAATCAAATATATGCAATAAAATATAAAAGTAAGTGTATAGTGGCTTCAAAAACATTTTCACCTTAGCCTATTACGTGCCCTGTATTATTTCAGTTCTCTCTGAATAGAATGAGAGCTTTGCAAGTTAGTATACAAAAGTTGGCACTATTGCAACCCATCATGTAAACCATTTTACTATTTATAGGCTAGTAATGACCAAAGCACATAGACTTGAGGATGTGCAATAAAAGCATACCTTTTGTGAATGTGAAAGCTTCTGCTGAAATAAATGGTACGGTTTGTTTCCAATTGAAAAAATAATTGATTCTATTTTAGTCACAATATTAAGGTATACACTCTGTTTAGAAGAGAAAAAATGAATTGATTCTAGTTCATTAACAACATTAAGGTATCAACCCTGTTCCTTTTCAGGTGGAAGTGACATCAAAGATATCACGTAGCTTTCACTCTGCAAACTTTAAACAGAACTGAAGAGAAAGAACGCAAATTTTTTAATGAAGGTTCACCTTAAAAGAATCAACTACATTCATGATAAGTGCTGCACTATGGTTTAAATGTTTTTTCACTTTTCCGATCTTTGACCAGCAGTCTTTAACTGGAGATAACACCAGCCATATAACCTCCAGAGGCTCTACTAAAACGGCAGTAGTTAGCGGTGTCTTCATATTTCTTTTTTTTTTCATCCATGCGTCTAAACTTTGCTGCAAATACTCAACGGCAGGTAGCACCGCATTGTAACTTTAATAGCAGGCTTTGCTGCTTTATTACAGCTGTATTGGTTCACGACAAAAACATATCCTTTTTTCTGATTTCAATGGATCCTTTAATTAATTGTGGTGTACTTCCCACTTCCAAATCTTATCGCACAGGTAATAAGTTCTTGCATGTATCGGTGTCACTTACCAGTGCTGCATAAGCACAGTATACGAACTGTCAGAAGATAGCCGCTTGTGGTTGAATGCACCCTAGTACGATATGGATCTCTCGTTTACTCATGCAGGCTAGTACTAGATAGCAAACTATTAAAGTGAGCACGGACAAAATTTATATGTTGTCTAAATGTTCCTCATGTCTGTGTAGCTAGTACTCACCATTAAGACGCATTGCTTCAAGGTATAAACACGGTCAAGCACAGAGTCTAGAAAGCACATCAAAAAAGTTTTTATCTTTCAAAATAAAAAGCGATTTCATGACTTTTTATTAGAGTAACAAACGAAGGTTAATTATAAATGTGTTATTGACCATAAATTGTCACTAGTGGAACAGGGTTTATTGGCACAAGTAGCACTTGCACAGTAGGTCTATTGACGCTGAAAGCGGGCGGCAGCAACGGACTCAGGAATCACAGCAATCGGGGCAAACGCTCGCGCTTGGCTCCTCCTGCCAAAGGTGTAACCCACTGCGGCACATAATCTTCTTCCTCTCTACAATACCCCGGCGACGAAGACGAGCCATCCTGGCAAGTCAAGGTGACGAGATTAGGAGTGGGTCGTGATATGGCTTGAGACGACTCACGTGGACAGTCTCACGACCAAGGCATCGCCTGTCTGTAGATGGCGTGATCGGCTCGATCACGTATGTGACAGGAGATCGACGTTCGACGACGCGATAAGGACCGTGAAACTTGGGGGCAAACTTAGCAGACAGACCTGGGGAGTGAAATGGCAGTCGGAGCCAGACAAGCGGGCCCACGGAAAAAGTCTCGACTTGCTGGTCGCGGTCGTGGCGGTCTTTTTCGAATGCTTGCTTGTCCGAGGTGAATGATCGGGCCAACTGACGACACTCTTCAGCGTGCTGCAAAATTTCAGAAAGAGGGCTGAACTCTGAGACGTCGGGACGATACGGCAAAATGGTGTCAAGGGTGGAGCATGGCTCACGCCCATATAGAAGAAAGAAAGGCGAGAAGCCTGTGGTTGACTGCGTCGCGGTGTTGTACGCATAGGTCACAAATGGGAGAATGACATCCCAGTTTGATTGGTCGGAATTGACATACATGGCGAGCATGTCTCCTAGCGTTCGGTTGAAGCGCTCAGTTAGACCGTTGGTCTGCGGGTGGTAGGCTGTAGAGGTGCGGTGCACCGTGCGGCATGCCCGAAGGAGTAGTTGTACAACTTCGGATAAAAAGACACGCCCTCGATCACTTAGTAGTTCACGTGGTGCCCCGTGACGCAGTACGAAGCGTCGCAAAACGAAATTGGCTACGTCACGTGCACCTGCCGTAGGTAGTGGAGCTGTTTCAGCATACCTCGTCAGATGGTCGACGGCGACAATGATCCATCGATTTCCAGTGGCAGTGTAAGGAAGGGGACCATATAGATCGATACCAATGCGGTCGAAAGGGCGCGCCGGACACGGTAGAGGCTGTAATAATCCTAGTGAATGGGCAGCTGTCTTTCGTCGTTGGCATAATGAACAAGACCGAATGTATTTTCGTACAAAAGTGTACATACCACGCCAATAGTAACGCTGGCGGATCCGCTGATATGTTTTTAACACACCAGCGTGAGCATGTTGTGGGTCGGCATGGAAATACGCACAGACATCAGATCGCATGTGGTGTGGTATAACCAAGAGCCATTTACGACCATCCGCGTGGTTGTTTCTGCGGTATAGTTGCGCGTCCCGTATCGCAAAATGTGTGGCTTGTCGGCGAAGAGCGCGTGGGTATGCAGACGTTGAAGAGTCAGAAAGAATGTTAAGGAGAGATGTTATCCATGGGTCTTTCCGCTGTTCAGACGACATGCTTGTGACGGAAATGGGAGCGATGGAGAAGTTGGTGTCCGAATGCAGGTCTGCGGTGGATCTCACTGGTGATCGTGAGAGGGCGTCCGCATCAGAGTGTTTTCGTCCTGAGCGGTAGACGACACGAATGTCGAATTCTTGTAGGCGAAGAGCCCAACGTACAAGGCGACCTGAAGGATCTTTTAGCGACGCCAACCAACAAAGTGCGTGGTGATCGGTCACAACGTCGAAACTCTGTCCGTACAAGTAAGGACGAAACTTGCTTAACGCCCAAACGATTGCGAGGCATTCTTTTTCAGTTACGGAGTAGTTCATCTCCGCTTTCGTGAGTGCGCGGCTTGCGTATGCGACGACGTACTCTGGAATACCTGGCTTTCGTTGCGCGAGTACTGCTCCCAGACCAACGCCACTGGCATCTGTGTGCACTTCAATGGGGGCACTTGGGTCGTAATGGCGTAAAATTGGTGGGGACGTAAGTAGGCGGCGCAGTGTAAGGAAAGCTTCGTCGCATGCTGGGGTCCAGTTAGAAAGATTAGCTGGACCGTTCAGTAGTTGTGTAAGTGGGGCTATTATTGTTGCAAAGTTGTGGACGAAACGACGAAAATACGAGCACAAGCCGATGAAGCTCCTAAGTTCTTTGAGTGAAGTCGGCTTCGGAAAGTCGGCTACGGCTCGAAGTTTGTCTGGGTCGGGGCAAATTTCATTCTTTGACACAACGTGACCAAGTATAGTAAGTTGGCGAGCCCCAAAGCGGCACTTCTTTAGGTTAAGTTGGAGGTTTGCCTTGGTAAGACACTGAAGAATGGTGCGCAGACGGTCGACGTGGGTAGGGAAATCAGGCGAAAATACGATAACATCATCGAGGTAACATAGGCATATCTGCCATTTAAGGCCGCGTAAAATGCTGTCCATCATTCGCTCAAACGTTGCAGGTGCATTGCACAGACCGAATGGCATAACCATGAATTCGTATAGGCCATCCGGCGTAACGAACGCTGTTTTGGGACGGTCACACTCTGCCATCGGAACCTGCCAGTAACCTGAACGTAAGTCCAGCGAAGAAAAGAATTCGGCACCTTGTAGGCAATCGATAGCGTCGTCGATGCGGGGAAGAGGGTATACGTCTTTCCGTGTAATTTTGTTCAGTCGCCGGTAGTCGACACAAAATCTAATCGAACCGTCTTTTTTCTTCACTAGCACAACAGGTGAAGACCAGGGGCTAGAAGATGGTTTGATGACACCGCGCTGAAGCATATCATCCACCTGCTCTGCAATTACACTTCGTTCCTTGGGTGATACGCGGTAGGGGCGTTGCCGCAAAGGAGGGTGCGTTCCGGTGTAGATTGTGTGAGCGACGGTGTTAGTTTGACTCAGTGCCTTTTGAGGAAGGTCAAATGAATCTCGGAATTCATGCAGAAGGGCTATTAGCTGGTCCCGTTGATCCGAAGGAAGCTTGCTGTCGATGGAACGATTGAAGATATCCGAGGAGTAGTCATCCCGCGTGAAAAGAGGAGTAACGGCGTTCAGTTGAAGTTGCTGGCCAGGGTCGTGGGACTCAATAGGCACAATAACGTTGTCGTCAACAGGATGAACATAGCCCAGTGTTTCGTGAGCTCTTAAGGTGAGAGGGCATGAGCTAGGATTGCAAACGACAATTCCGGAAGTATCTTGATGAGGTGGCAGAACGGCGTATGGCAGAGACGTACCGTGGCGGCGACTGAAAACGTCAGATGGGGAGAACACAACGGTAGAGCCGGATAATTCAGTGCGATTGACGGGGACAACGATGGCACTAAGAGGAGGAACATCAACGTCGGAAGCAACAAGAAGCTTGCCCAGGTGAGTGCGCTCATTGTCAGTAGATGGCGCATGTGAAAACACAGATAATTCTACCTGCGCGCGAGCGCAGTCAATTACGGCGTGGTGCCGTGACAAAAAATCCCATCCTAGTATCACGTCGTGGGCACAAGTGGTCAACACGAGAAACTCGATGCGGTACAGGACGTCCTGAATGATTACTCTCGCTGTACATGCTCCGACTGGTCGAATAGGTTGCGAGCTCGCGGTATTCAGCAATACGTCGGAAGGCGGCGTCGTTACTTTTCGTATCGAACGGCAGAGTTTTTGACTCATCACAGATACGGCGGCACCCGTGTCAACAAGCGCAAGAGTTCGTAGACCTTCAACAAACAGTTCCAGAACGTTTGTGGGGGACGGGCGAGGACTTCTACAATGCGACGATTTCGCAGCTCGTGCCTCTGGAGCTGCGGCGGTCAGTTTTCCGTCTCTGCGGGGTTCGGTCGGCGACGCAGCGGGGACGGAGAACGGTAGCGGCGTGGTGAGGATGAGCGACGGGGACCGAAGGATCGGTAGTCGGCAGCAGGGTGGTGGTCTATTTCGGATGGGGACGGGTCACGTTGCACTGAGTGTCGGTCGTATTGACGGGGAATTTCTCGTTGCGCGTTGTACGGGGCCGGGAAAGAGTCGTCAGAGTACCTCGGAGCTGCAGCCGGGCCCGTTGCGAAGCGCCGGCGACAGAAGCGTGCCACGTGACCTGGATATCCGCATGCATAACAGATTGGACGATTGTCAACTGTCCGCCAAGGGTTTCCGTGATAGCGCTGTTGTGTTGCTGGAACTGGCGTCGTTGGTACTCGTAGAGGCTGGGGAGTCGGCCGAAGTGGAGGTCGTGGTGGAGTAGCAGCAACAGCAGCGTAAGTCAATGGCGCGGTGACAGGTGTTGTCTGAGAGACGGGCGGCAGTGCCTCAGAGACCTGCGCCTGTATTACCTGTCTGATGGCGGGCGCGAGACGCTCAGAAGAGGGTTCCGTTGCCGGTTGATACGACAGACTCGAAAGTTGTCGGGCCACCTCCTCGCGCACATATCGTTTGATTTCCGACATGATTGTGTTGTTGTCTCCACCTAGGGTCAATGCCGCGAGAGTTTTGTCGGTAGTCGCTGGCCGCCGTGTCATGACCCGCTGCTTGCGCAATTCCTCGAAGCTCTGGCAAAGAGTGGCGAGTTCAGACACGGTACGGGGGCCCTTGGCCAGCAGCATCTGGAAGGCGTCGTCGTCTATACCCTTCAAGATGTGCTTGATCTTGTCTGCCTCGATCATTGAAGGGTCAAGGCGCTTGCACAAGTCGAGCACATCCTCGATGTAGCTTGTGAAGCCTTCCCCCTGAAGCTGTGCGCGCCCCCGTAGGCGCTGTTCGGCACGGAGCTTGCGTACCTCGGGGCGACCGAACACATCGGCAATGCGTAGTTTAAAGGCACCCCAAGTGGCGAATTCCGAGTGGTGGTTGTTAAACCAGAGACTCGCCACTTCTTTCAGGTAGAAGGGTACATATTGAAGCTTCGAAGGGTCGTCCCACTTGTTGCTTGCGCCTACCTTTTCAAATGTCGCCAGCCAATCTTCTACGTCTTGCTCATCGGTACCGTCGAAAAAAGGTGGATCGCGCACGCGTAGCGAAGTGGGCACGATGACCATCGGAGGCTGGGTCGTACCTTGCTGGGTGGTTTCTTCAGTCATTTCTGGGATGGCAGGTAGTTTCCTGTTGCGGAGTTCCAGGTTGAAGTACCCCGCACCTCCACCACTCTGGAACGGGGTTTATTGGCACAAGTAGCACTTGCACAGTAGGTCTATTGACGCTGAAAGCGGGCGGCAGCAACGGACTCAGGAATCACAGCAATCGGGGCAAACGCTCGCGCTTGGCTCCTCCTGCCAAAGGTGTAACCCACTGCGGCACATAATCTTCTTCCCCTCTACACTAGGACCACCTCAATGCTAAATTTACAACCAAACACGTACAAAAACCCACAACTTTCTAAGTTTTCTCCAGCTATAAAAATTATTTCGCGTTGCACACATATCGAATTACTCTTTGCCTACAGAAACAAAACTCAAATAATCAGCTAATGCGAACTATCATGTTTCAATAAATGTTATTTTTATGGAAAAAAATCCCCAACATGGACCATAATTTTCATGTACTGAAAATTCCACGATTGCTCTACACGGAAAAATTTGTACAACTAAATTCGAGATCAACAGATTTGTAAAAATAATTCCTGGGGTTTTACGCCCCATAATCACGATATCATTATGAAGGACGCCGTGGTAGAGGGGCCCGGAAGTTTTTACCATGCGGTCAACTTTAGAGTGCACTGACATTCCACAGTACATGGGCCTGTGCCACTATACCCGTCCATCACAACGCGGCTACCACGGCCGGCATCGATCACGTGGCCTTCGGGTCAGCAGCCGACCAACACCGCGGCAGACGAAGCACAGATTCTTTTTACTATTTTTAGAACGCGTTTTACGAGTCGTGGTTTCGGGAAGAATTCACGTGCTGTTTTAAATTTCTTGAGTTAAAACTTCTCCTTGGCTGTTCGCACCTCGGTGCTACCGGCCGGTAGCCACCTTTTATTAGACAACGCGGAGGAGATGAACTTCGGCCCGATGGGGAGAACACGCCGGTAGGCGCAGCGCGCCAAGATTTCACGGTAGATATCGTCTCGTCTTACGGCGCAGCAGCGTATCGGCACCGTAAACAGAAACTCCCCTAACGCCGCCAGCATAAAGGGAGGCGCACACATTACACGGCTGCACTACGGTGCTGACAAGCCCGAACATTGTCGGCATAGAGTAATGCAACTGATGTGGACAAATAATCACAGCGAAATGAAAATGCCACGCTCAAAATGTAAACACGACCAACACAATCAATCCGCGATTACCGCAAATGCTGTATTTTTTGCTCTCAGTACTCACGCCGTCTCAGAAAAAGCATGCATGATACAAGCAGCGCGAAAACATCGACAAAAGAGCACTGCGTTTTTGGCCTGGACTTTACTCGAAGTGGCCTTATCTGAGATATTGCGTAGGTACTACGTTACCAGATCAATAGTTGCGCGAGCTGTAACCCAAACGGCGAGTAAATGAGCAGTTAGGCACTCACCTCCAGGATGCAGACCAGATAAATAAGTTGTTGAGTGATTCTAAAAAGAGGGAGAAGGCACCTAGTCTGGTAGGTGTTCTGTGAGCGCACAGTGTAGGTGTTCTGTGGCACGGTTAAATGCGTTGCTTTTAAACGCAATTTCTACGCTTTTCTGCCTTTGAAAAGCGTTCCTTAGCTCGGGCTTCATGTGGGCCGACACCGAGAGAGTACACATTGTAAGAGAGTGCAGTCAAACTCACCTGCGGCATGGTACTCTACTGCTCCGTGCCACAGTGCTCTACGTACGCGAGGGAGCCAGGCGTGAGCTTTCACTTTTACCCCACCCCCTCAAAAAAAACAACTAGGGTACTCAACGCATGGCTTGCACAAAGCTTCGAATGGGCAAGGAACCAAGCTCCTACGCACGTGTGTGCAGCAAGCACTTCCGCGAAGAAGACTTTGTGTACGGAGTAGGAGCGCGAATGTTCGGTGAGTAGTAGACGACGTGCGAGGATCTTTTACGTACTACAGTGCTCAACGAGTGATACGTGATACGCAATGCCTGGACCGCATGGCGGCTAGCTCAATTTACGCCACTAGTGAGCAGTAGGTGATCGCCGAGGGACGGAATGCAGGCACAATGCATCGGAAGGACTCGCACTTTCGTGCGATACAGAAATGCTAGCTCGGAGTCCCCAGTGCTTACCGGTAGCACAAGAAGTATCGCGTTTCAGTCGCTGTGCACTGTTCGTTGGCCGTAAACCGCTAGCATAACAAGTTTCTTCCGCGGCAGGGTGGAAAAAGCGCTGCCTTGAAGCCGGAGCTGTGCCATCGAAGAATTCACCGGTGCGCCCGTTGGATCGTCTGCGTACTGAGCGTCGCCAAATCCGGAAGCAATAGAGTGGTTCGTAATTTTTTATCTTTTAATTAGTCAGCTACGCGGTGCCACGCTTGTCAAACAGTGTACTTATGCTCGTAGGGTGTGCACACCGCTTCGATGCTTCGAATGAGTACTTGGCATTATTGCTGTGGCTCTGTTCGAGCATGCTTACTGATGCGCGGCCAACAATGAGTTAATACTTATGTCTTTTTGTTTCATTTGTTAAAAAGCAGTTTCTAATACGAAACTGCATTAAAGCTCATCAATTAGTAGTCAAGCTGAAGTGCGAAGATTTGTGTTTATTTCAGCTTTTCAACTGTAATTATTGCATCGTGTGTACTTTGATAACAGTGTTTACAATGAAATATTTACTGCTCCTGGAAGATGCACAATTGTGATCATATAAAATAATTGTTATATTTTTTAATACATAGTGTTTAGGGTGCTACGTGCCAAGTCGAATAAAAGTGGGGGCATTCGTTAGGTTAGCATGGCTTTGAGTCACTTGTGTAGACGCGGTAAGCATCTGTCAGCATCCTGCATCGTACGCATAGGGCAGTTTTCACTTCCTAGGTCTGAAATTTACTTTTGTGTGGCATGTGCAGATCTTTTCAGGTGACTAAAATGCTGTTAACAAGACAAGATTGCGGTGAAATTTATTCTTATCAACCACATTTAATTCTGGGACAAAGATTTGCGGTTACTTCTGTAAGCTTTTATGTTAAGGAGACAGGGTGTGCAAACACGGACACAAGGGAAAAGGCAAGACCCCAAACATGCCTTACCATAAGACATCACAGACACCAAGGGCGTTTATAGTGTCTTGACTTCACTCTTGTGTACGGGTTTGCATGCCCTGTCTCTTTAGCATGAATACTAACCAACTAGCTCAGCTCTCTGTTATTATAGCCTTTTGTAAGTTGTTCGCTGTTTTTATGAAACAATTGAACATCACCGTATGCCCTCAAAATCAAAGCTTTCATAGTCCTGCTTGGTGCTGTTAATAAACGAGTTTTGATTTTCAGTTTGTATAAACCGCGTTCTTGACAGGACGTTTGAGGTGCATATATTTGACTGAGCTGAGGTAAGAGCAGCGTGTGCCTCTTGTTTTAGCATACTTGGTCGCACATAAACGTATTATCGTTTGCAGAAAGCACAAATGACAAGCAAGTTGTGAACAAACAAAAATGAGGTACTTTATTTATTGCCCAACACACTTAGTAGCAAGATAAAACATTGCTCCTCAGACTTCAAAACTTGCAGATCTGAAGAAAACTTTTATTAACATGCATGGTCATGAATTTATATCTTCTTGGATTATTCGCACATATTTTAATGCGTAGTACCAAAGTACACATTGCCTTGCAACTGAGTTAATTACTGCATAATAGCTTTACTGTAGGCACAAAACCATTGTAACGGCTTTAAACAGCGGTATCCTGCAAAGCACATTATCACTGAGTGCTTGACTTGAGTGATATTATGCGAGAGCTAGTGGGTTAGTTGGCTCAATATTGAGATACTCAAAAAACAGTGCAGACAGCAGGACTACAGTGTTGTCTTTCATAGTCCTGTTGTATGTGCTGCTCGTTCAGTTTGTCGAGATATAATGCACATTATATTCAGTGGAAGCAGATTGCAAAAATGTTGTAGAGGGCAATGTTCGTGAGTATTCAAAGTAACAACTTGTAATTTAACACATATCATAGGAAATAACTCGTAATAAATTCATCTTAGTCTTCTGCAGTGTCTTGAAGCTGAAGTGTATCACATACAATTTTCTAAAGAAGTTTGTGTATTCTTAATGTGAACTCTGAAACATGCAAGAGCTCCAATGTGGCAATTACATTTGTGTGAAAAGTTAAAGCGGCTGCAAGTAATTCATGACATGAAAGACGCATTCTTAAAGCACACTGTTGCAGTGCTTGCAGTAAGTAGTGACCGCATAAGACAGAAAGGTCTGTGTTACATTGTAAAAGTTTGTGAAATGTGATAGCAACCTAAGGTAGGTGGAGTAAACAACACAACTTAAAGTGTGCTACTTTTGCTTGTGTGGTTGTCTCTTTTAGTAGGGGATATTTATAATGTAGCTTGACACAAATAGTGAAAAAAATTGGACGCATCTTTTTTTTAGTTGCAGTAGATGTGCCATTGGTGACGGCACATCCCACCCCCAAGCCCCCTGCAGATACTCTAGATGTCCAGGCACAACCATCTGAATATGAGATTCAGCAGAGCTTGGGCACATCCGCCTACAGCAACCACCAAGATGTTAACAATGAAGATGGCCTGGAAGGTTAGTTTGATGGCCCTATTGCTACCTGACTCATGTTCAATTTTTCGCACAACACAGTTTTAACAATCTTGTGCTTCAGATGTTCCTGCTGCAGCGCTTGCCTTCAGAAGAGAAATTGGAATTCAAGTTAACACCCTTGATGCTGCGAGACATCAACCACTCAGCATAGCGCATGTAAAAACACAAAAAGACCTAAGTGTAATCACCGGTCTTCCATGCTACCAGCTATTTTATAATATTTGTGATGTGTACACTGACAGCCGTATGCTTATGCAGGCAAAAAGCTTTGTCTATGCAACGAAGATGCAGTACTAATGACTATGATGAAGCTCCACCACAACGTGTCATTTTCACTAATTGGGATACTTTTTGGCATTCATCGCACTACAGCAGCAGATGTATTTAAAGCAACAATTGCAACACTAGCAGAAATATACTACAAACCGCAGTATTCTGGCCAAGCAAAGAGGCAGTTGTCGACAACCTCACCGTCCATTTTAAGAAATACCCAAATGTGCGTGCAGTTTTGGACTGCACGGAAATCCTACTGCAAAGACCAAAGGATCTGGAGTCACAGCTACTCACGTACAGCTAGTACAAGGGCACCTATACAGGTAAGGTTTTAGTCTGTGAAACACCTGGAGGCCATATTAGCTTTATGAGCAAGGCATATCGTGGAAGGGCATTGGATTCTTTTATTACAAAGGAAAGTAAAATTCTTGAGAAGTTTTTGCCTTCTATAGATAGTGTATGGTTGACAAGGACTTTCTGGTCGATGAACTCTGCCTTCAGCACCATGTAACCATGGTTCGCCCTCCATTTTTATGGAAAATGAAACAGATTACACAGCATGAAGCTCAACAAAACCAGAGCATTGCAGCTGCCCGCGTTCATATGGAACGCGCCATTCATCGTATGAAAGTGTTCAAAATTCTGTCGGGAAACCTTGGAACTGAGCTTTTCCCGTACATTGATGATATTTTAACCATTATTGCAGGAATTGTCAATTTGTCAAAATCGATTTTCAGTGCTGAGAAGTTCTTGTATGAGTGAAATAGCTTTGTGACATGCCTGAAAGGGGCATTACATTTCCATCAGTGTCAGGGTGCCACCAGTTCACTTGAAAGGCCAGTAATGCAGCAACATGTTATGTATGCATCGAGAACAGTCTCAGTGTGTTTTCCATTGCTTCTCAACCTTGCCCAATATGCTTTAGAAGAGCTTTAGCTAGGATATAATTTTTCCTGTTTGACATTTATGGCGAATTCTTGTCTGTATTTCTTGTTTTTAGTATTGTTTATACGAGTATACTTCACATGTAACTTTGAATATCTGCTTTGATTAGATGTGCATATTTTTTCTTTTTTTATCTTTGTTATGATCGTGTATTTTTCTTTCACTCTTTGCTGATTTTTTTAGGTATGTATACATGTACTCAGTAATATGAATTGTCGAGACAGTACAAACGAACACTGGAGCAAACGGGGTATACTAAACGTAGACGACTTGAAAACCTTGCGGTTGGCTCCTGAGGCACATCATTTGCTTAAGAATGACACTACCTTTTCATTCACTTAACACGAGCCTAAAAAATATCCGCCATATACATTTCGCCATGTTAGCTACATGAATAACAAGATCAGGGCAAACTATGGTTCAAAAACGTTGCACTATCAGATTACAACACCCTTGAACAACAACACAAATGTGTAAAAGAAACAATAAGAAATTACAAATCGGGAAAAATAAAGCACCTAGTCAACTACTTCTTTCATAGTTTTTTGTGCATATTGCCTGCTATTTGTGTTCAATGATTTTCGTCCTCAACAATGATACGTTTGATTCTATATTTACCTATATGTACTCAAAGTTGTACGTGAGAATTTACTTCTTTTATGTAAGTTTTCAGTCGCTTCCGTTGTTGTTTTCAGTGCTTGTGTGCAAACTGTTGTTGTTTCAAGTGGGAGGGCCTCGTCAGGTGTCAATACCTTTAGGTAGTCCTCTCCTTCTGAAGTGAAACATTCTGCACTTGAATAAAATCAATTCAGTTCAATACTTATTTCACTGTTTGCTGATTTGCGTTTTCTTACCAACATTACCTATAATACCTTGCTTCTCATGTTTTATAAAGTTGCCTATATTGCATTAGGTTTCTCTTGTGACTAACAAAAGGTATACGTCTCACATTTTATAGAACTCTCATTTACATGGCATTATTGCATTTGTTTTCTAATAATATAAGTTTTCGGGGTTTGACATGCACAAGCCATATCACCAGGAGGCACTCCACAATTGCGTTACTGTTCTCCTGTCGAGTGGTTGCTGGAGATGCTGGAGATCTGCACGTTCCCTCCGACTTATCTTGCCTTACAGCTAGAGGAGATGCTCTTGATGCACCAGCATTGTTTTCTGTCAAACAAAAAGAGTGATCGGGACACCTTTGAGAACCGTTTGTGGACAAAAACGATGAGATGAATAAAATGAAGAGGTTAGCCTTTTTCTATCTTATTCATTCTTCAATACACACACATCATAATTCCTCAAAAGCCTTGGCAAAAACGTGGTTGCTTAAGGACTGAATAAATCCAAGTAATCATGCAATAATTATCACCATCACAAACAGCTATGAGCTTCATCGTATGCATGCTTACTGTCTTCACTGTAGCGCAGTGTCGAACACACATGAGGCAATCCATGGAGCAGCCTCTCGAGGATGTTTTCTTCACGTATTCTGACTTCTTTCCTCGGCTGAAAAAAGAGAGATGAATATATGTTTATATAAGATTATATGCATATTTCTTAAAAATGATGTGTCCTTGCCATTGTTTTAGGCCATCTTGTGGCATGGTGTTTATACTCTTTATTTTTATTTGTTACAGTTTACATGTGCTGTAACAAGGAAATTGACGGAGCACTGATAATCAAGCCATTCCTTCATTTAACTTATTAAGTGACCCGAACTGCCTAGCGATTTATTGCATGCAAAGTGCAGCTATTGCAACTCTCACGTGCCACTGCAATTACGGTTCTCCATTTCCTAGGCAATAATTCACTATTAAATTATTCACATTTTTCGAGCATCGCAACTCTGCAATCAACCTTGGTTTATACTTCGTTCTTGCATCTGTGAGCTGTTCTTTACCCCATTGTTGAGGCATATCAGTAGAAGAAAGAACGTCAAATGTTTCTGTGGCATGAATGTGCAGTAGTAGTGCTATCATGTGCTTACACTTGTGCTGCCTATATGAAGATAAAAAAAAACAGTATTAAATTGCAAAGACTTTACTAGTACTGTTCTGAATGAATATAAAGGGGCAGTGGCCTAGCCAAAGAGGAGGTTGAAACCCCCGCCCCTGAAACCCCCGCCCCTGAAGTATGGTTGAAACCCCCGCCCCTGAAAAATATTTCTTGCTAAGCCCCTGCAAAGGTCTCAATATCCGTTGATCGCAAATATTTTATTGACGATAATTTACCCTTACCCTGCTTTGCAAGAGCATGATGCCGCTGTCACCTGTCCTTCCTTTACTGTAATTTCCAGCTCGTGAGGGTCCTTGTTTACAGATGATGTCTGCAGAATTAGCTCATCCAGTGTCACTTCTTCTTCTTTACGTTGTTTTACGCTGCAGGCGACAACGTGGCCAGCTTCAAATACTGATTCACCTTCTTGTAGCAGACGCGAAGTAACGTACTGCTTGTCGATGAAGCTGTAAGTGTTGGACACTGGTATTTTCACTGAAACATAAAATAGCCATTAGAGCACGGTAAACTCCACCTTGCAGCACGTTAGTGCATTCGAATGCGCAAAGTAATTTGGCCGGCTTGTACACAATGCATTTGTTATCGCTATCGATCCCTATCGGCACCGTATTTTTATATCGCGATTGGCCCCTTTGTGTAAGCTGGGGAATGGAGTCAATCGTCGAGAATTTTCATCCCGATGTCGCTCGATGGCGATCGAAAATGCACCGTGTGACAACCGTAGAAGCTTTAAGCAATAAAAAGCAAGAGCTTAATACCAAAATCGGGCCGCAGACAAACTTCTGTTCACGTAGAATGTTATCTAGCTACAACTCTGAATGAAGCGCGCGTGCACATGTCTCTCGATCGTGCGTTTGCCTCCAATCATATGAGAAAGATTGCGGCTGCATGCAGCTGTAAGCATGTTTGGTTGCCTCACTATAACCGAATAAACCGCATGCGTCGTGCTTTATAATAATATGTGTAATAAACCCGAGCGTAAATTTGCGCATGCCATTTCTTTGTCTAGTCAACCGCAGCACGCATTTAGATACACACCGACAATGAATGAAGTTACACGCTGGACGCATTTCTTGCAGCAAAATATGTCTGCCGCAAGCGCACCCTAAAGCGCAGAATTGATAGTGAGCTTCAATTCGATAGAAAACGGTTGTTTACCTTTTAGCGCGCTCGGTCCCCGTGGCTTCCATGTCGGTGGCCATAGCAGACGACGCTGGCAGTCGGGGCGTAGTCTAACGTAATATTTTTTGGGGCAGTTATTGTCCATCTTGTGCAGTCCGGGACGAAGCTACAGCAGTATTTTACCGAATATGTCGATGTTAAATTCAATAATAATAATAAAGAAAAAAAGGAGACACGGATGCGGCCTGAACGCAAGTGGCCTGGCGGAGCAATCCAACCCTGCACGTCACAGAGACGCCTCCGCATGGCGGCGCAACGGTATGTCTTCGCGCCCATAGAGTTTCCCACAATAATAAGTTAATTTTGAGAAACTCTATGCTCGTGCCCATAAAGGGAAATATGTTTCCTACACGACCTACTGTACTCCTGACCTGCCCAGCTGGCGGCGATCTACGGAGCTGCCTGCGCCGGCTCGGATGCCGAACTTTACCGCCTAGGGGGCGCTCGAGTTACCCAGCTGTTTGTTACCTGTTTGTTCTCACTCAGTGTATAGAAATATCTAAAATAGAGAATAGGCCCTTGTACGTGGCTTTTCTAGACATCACTGGGGCATACGACAACGTTAATCAGAAAATTTTGTGGGATATATTGAAAGGAATGGGCATGGGCGACGACTGTATACAGCTTTTGAGGGAGATATGCCGAGAAAATACAGTTTGCATAGAGTGGGAAGGGATGCGTAGCAAAGAGAACGTTGAGGTTAGCAAGGGTCTGAGACAGGGATGTCCTTTGTTCCCGCTGTTATTCATGCTGTACATGGTGAGTATGGAAAAAGCGCTAGAAGGTAGCAACATTGGTTTTAATCTGTCACACAAACAGGGCGGCATGATGATTGAACAGAAGCTTCCAGGTTTATTTTATGCGGACAATATCGTCTTATTTGCGGACAGTCGAGATGATATACAGCAGCTGGCGAATATATGCGGAAGGGAAGGTGAAGCTCTTGGACTAGGATTCAGTGTAACGAAGTGTGGATTGATGGTATTCAATGATCCCTGTGATCAGACGGTGTCCATACAAGGCCAAGAAATACCGAGGGTAAGTGAATACAAGTACCTTGGAGTATGGGTAAATGAGAGTGATAGATACATAGAGGTACAGGAAAAAGCCTCGGCAGCAAAAGGAAAGAGGAATGCGGCAATAATGAAGCACAGAGCGTTGTGGGGATACAATAGGTATGAGGTGCTTCGAGGTCTGTGGAAGGGTGTAATGGTTCCAGGGCTTACTTTTGGGAACTCAGTGGTGTGCATGAGGGCAGAGGTGCAATCGGGAATGGATGTAAATCAAAGGACTGTGGGACGCCTCGCGTTGGGTGCTCACGGGAAGACGACAAACGAGGCTGTAAAGGGCGATATGGGGTGGGCAGGTTTTGAGGCGAGGGAAGCGCAGAGCAAAATAAGGTTCGAAGAAAGGCTAAGAAATATGAAGGAGAGTAGATGGGCAGAGAAGGTGTTCCGTTATTTGTATAGGAAGAGCGTGGACACACAGTGGAGAAAAAGAACTAGAAGACTCACTAGTAAATATACGGCTGGTATTGTAAGCCATATGTCAACAAAGAGCGTTAAGGGAAAAGTCAGGGAGGCGGAGAGGATTTACTGGATGGCAGCTATGGAGAAAAAACCGGCTTTGAGTAACTACCGAAAGGGCAAAAATGAAATAAGGAGGGAGGCATTTTACGATAATTCAAGGGGAAGCGCTTTACTGTTTGAAGCGAGATCGGGTTGCCTTAGAACGCGTAGTTATAAAGCAAGATTCAGTAAAGAAGAAGAACAATGCACATGCTGCGGGAAAGATAAGGAAACGGCGGAGCATGTTCTGATTGAATGTGGAGATATCCATCCAGGTGTACGTTTGGGCACGAGCCTACAGGAAGCCTTGGGTTTTAGGGACAACAATGGAAAGCTGAACACACCCGCGATTGAAATAAGTAAGAGACGGTTAGAGTATTGGGGGCAGAAAATTAGAGAGAAAGGACAAAAATAAATATTGGAAAAATAAAATATGGACAGTGTGCCGTAAATGGCAGAGAACTTAAGCTGAAAATTTACCTTTTTTTCCATTAAGATAGAATTTATCGAAGTAGAGGCATTAGGCCAACATCAAAAAAGAAAAAAGTTTTTTTTTTGTCGAGCCTGGTGGCATACTTGTCACCACCCCGTTATAAAGGGGACGCTCATAGCATCCATCCATCCATGAGCACTGGTGGATGCATGGAAATGCATGGGCTACCACCGGTTCGAGAAGAGTTTCATCACGCTTTGAGTAAATACGGCGGGTATCTTGAATCATTTTATTTTATGTTACTTTGAGAATGTTCTTTTGCATTTTAGTTCACATTTCAGTGCATTATTTTTCAAATAGAACCGCAAATCAGATACAAACACATGTATCAGCGTGCAAAACAAGAAAGAACAATGACAGAGACAGGTTGTAAAAAGTGCTGGCCCTCCAAATGTTTATTAAACTCATGATACCAGCAATACGTGTATACAATGGTAGACTTGTCGCACACTCAGCTGGATTGAATTTACTGTCTGGACAATAAAGTGCAAGGACTATGACATTTGACAGTGGCCGCGGCATTCAGCACGCAAAGAAAACAACCCAATACAGACCATTTTGCGCATAAATATCTTCGTCTCAAATGGCAAATGTAGATCGCAGGTACATGAATAATCAATAAAAAACACTCTGCAACTGTTTTGAAACGAAACAGCAAACAACAACAGCAAACAACTTTACCTGCAACACTGCAGCGTTTGCTCTTTTGGAGAGCAGATGAACCTCTGCAACTTCACGGTTCAACTTGCTATTTGCGCTTTTAATTCAGCATTATTCCTTTCCATGGTTTGGCATTCCGGTGCGATGATTTTGCGGAAGTCATCACACGGCGCATCTTCTGGCTGGTTATACTTGTTTGCGTGGTCAATGAGTGTTGGTCGATCTTTTTTTTTACTTTGTCGCTAGGTGCAGATTAAGCTGGTTCTGTGCGTTCAAATTCGGTGAGAGGGTGCATAAAGTCTGAGGATGGTCCCGAAGTTGTGTTTGCGGATAGTACTGATGACATATGTTGCTCGATGTCAAGCTCTGCTGTGCACCGGGGCTGAACCTGTTTTCTTCCTGCATTAAAAAATTGTGTTCTGTTATACGCCTTTTTTTGAAATTCGTTTTCATTGATCCAATTCGTATGGAAGAGCCGTGGGGAGACGTCAAGCATTAAACATTGTTAGTCACTTTTTTTTTTCTTTGGGCAGGGTCCATGTTCCTGAACATTTGTACGTTTCAAGGTGCGGTGGACTTTTGCCATGGGCGGCAGCATGTACTTTGGCTAGTGTGGAAACACTGACGGCACAGCATTCGCTTTCAGTCTTTTTATCTTTAGTCCCGGGTTATAGTGGGTTTGAGCAAAGTGCACACTGCACACCTTCAACGTGTCATTTGGGAGCCAAAGTTCATTGCCAGCACCTTGAAAGGAAGAATATGAACATTCAGTGAAATATTGTGAATAAAATACAAAATTTCTTGTTCTTTTCTAAGGAGTATATTATGCAATTAGAAGTTTATATCATGTTGGCGAAGTGAATAAAACAGAGTTATGAAGTGAGCGTATGACTTCACCTCGTTAACCATGTGACACACGTAACTGGCTTAGATACATTAGCACTAAATAAAACGGATGACCACGAGAAAGAAGACAAGGACACACGCTACTCACAACTTTTCATTAGGAGAAAAGTTTTCACGTACATGTCCTTTTGTCATGCATGCGCGTAGACGGGTAAACTAACACGTTTATATCAGACGCGGTAGCACATAAATTCAAGTTCGAGGTAGAACTAGTTAAGCGACAGAAGATAAATATTCACTTATGGAACGATCCCTGCTCTTTTCGGTAATGTATTTAAACTACCAAAGCAATCTCGAAGAAGCTGCTTCTTCCCACATTAGGTGTGTTTGAAAACCTAGTTGCATAACCACACGTGGTGACATGGCTTCCATGTGTGCACTCTTGTTATCTTTCCTTTTTTTTGCTAATAAAAAGTTGTGAGTATAGCACGTCGCCCTTTACTTTCTTGAGGTTGTTGTTGTTTTCATGCTAATATGCGTTTCAGTCTGTCATGCACCACCAACCAGCCCAGCAACTCACTCTTTTAAAGACGGGTAGTCGTTTACACTCCATATTACAATTTCAGCATGCCAGACAACGCCTAATTGAGCAGACTTACCCTTTCTAGAAATCACCTTGATCCATTTTTCACCAACCTCGATCACTGGAAACTCATAAAAAGTCACATAAGAAGTCTTCCTTTGCCTTTATTCGCAAAAAGGGACGCAGCACACACCATCCTGATGGTTCATTTGCACCAAGAAACCTCCCTTCGCTGGTGTACAAACTGCACCTACCTGCACGCTTCTATCGCAGCTCGGCACGAGGAGACGGTAGCAAAATATCTTCATTATACGTTAAAGTTTATTTAAAAAGAGGCCTTTATTCATTTTTTCCCAATCGTTCAGAGTGTATGCACTCGTAAACATTGCTGCTTTTCTCCCAGTGTCGCACGAGCAGACAACAAAAAAAAGCACGGCGGCCTATGTTTTGGTCAACGCCTCCTCTAAACAATGCCTGGGGAATGGCTGACGCTCCCTGCGGAGTTGGCCTGCCTTCAGTTTTGAGCAAGCGCCGCGTGGTGGCGCTCGCGACCGAGACTATTCTATAAAGGTAACAAAGTAGTTATAAAGTGGGAATATGCTGGTCTCGCTGCTCGCATTTGACGGGTCAAAGCGTCCGCTATCCAGCCAGTTAACGGTCGAACACTTGTGAACATTTAAACAAAAGTAACTTTAATTAACAGGAATTGGGGTCACATTTTAACAAACATTCACAAGCACTCAGTAAGTCCCCGTAAAAAAGCGGTGCTGTTGCTCGGGCTGGTGGGGTGAGTCCGCCCGCCGCCAGGCATTTCTTCTTCCGTCGACGACCGGTGTTTTCACTCTCTCCGTGAGCCGACAGAGAAGATGACAAATGACGCTCTGAAGGTCGTTTGCGGTGCCCATTTAAAGTGCCCATAACAAAAGAAAAATGATTTTCAAGACGTAGAAGTGGCTTAAGCGTCCCCCCGACTTCCTTTGGCGGCACTAGAAAGGCAAACACGGCTCCTGGCCGCTCTCTTTGAGAAGGGACGGCACACTCCCCGTCTGGTGACTGCTTGTTAAATGCCACAGTTTGTTGATGGTGAAAACAAGGGCACCACTTCCGATATCGGTCGGCAGAGTTTCCTTATTGCGCCATTCCTTGCAATATTAACCTCCACCTTGCGCACCCTTCCGTCCACACTGGCTTTGGGTGACAACGCCGATGGGCCAATTGTTGCGATTTGCTTCCTTGTCCCTGATGAGCACGACGTTGCCTTCTTTTATGTTCATTTTCCTCACTTGCCATTTTTGACGTTCCTGCAGAGTAGCGAGGTACGTTGAACGCCAGCGTTTCCAGAATTGGTTAGCCATGTTCTGGACTTGATGCCAGTGTCGCTTGTACAGATTAATCGTATCTATTTCTCCAGTTGTTGGGGATGCGCATCCATTCTCGTGTGTCAGTAGCGTCGCCGGAGTGAGGATGGTGGGATCTTCAGTGTCCGAAGAAATCGGAGTTATAGGTCTGGCATTCATGATGGCTGCAACTTCTGCTAAGAAGGTGGCAAGAATGTCGTGAGCAAGCCGTTGATGGCGTGATTGCATAAGCATGGAATCAAGAATACGGCGTGCCATACCGATCATCCTCTCCTATGCGCCGCCCATGTGGGACGCGTGTGGTGGATTGAATATCCACTTACAGCCGGTGTTCGCTAGGAACCGGCCAAACTGTGAGCTCTCAGCACCAATTCCAAGTTCTCTGCATGCACCGACAAAATTTGTCCCACAGTCGGAGCGTACAAGCTTCACAGGTCCTCTTACTGACATGAACCTTCGAAAAGCATTTATGAAGCTTGACGTGTCCATTGATTCGATGAGTTCAATGTGCACTGCACGAATGCTTAAGCACGTGAACATTACTGCCCAGCGCTTGCTGTTGGCGGGAGGTGATCAACCAAGGGCCAAAAACATCGATTCCCACGTTTGTAAAAGGGGGCTCCGTGCTGATTCGGTCGACCGGAAGGTCAGCCATCTTTTGATCGTGAAGGCGTCCTCGTAGCTTCTTGCACGAAATACAGGCCGCCAACTCAGAGGAGATGCACCTTTTGCCTCCAACAATCTAATATCCAGCAGCTCTCACAGCTCCCTCCGTGATGTGTCGACCTAGATGTTGCACACAGCCATGGTGGTGGCGCACTAGGAGTTTCGCGACATGGTATCGGCCAGGTATTATTGAAGGGTTTTTCTCTTCATCTGGAAGGTCACCTTTGTTCAAGTGGCCACCGACACGGATTAGCCCCTGGGCATCGAAAATTGGATCAAGATTTCGAAGCGAGCTTGTCTTATGAACTTGCTCTCCTCTCTGTATACAACGCAGCTCTTCTGAGAATACGTCCTGCTGCACAGAGTGAATAATGATGACCTTGGCTCGATAGAGCAGCTTCACGAGATCCATTTTTTCTGGTGTCGAACTTTTCGCGCGACGGGCAACCCGGATTGTGCTAGCCACAGCTCGTGTGAGTGAGCTCCAGCTTGAAAACTTGCTGAATCGTTCAGCTCCTAGTTGCTGTCGCTGGTTGGTTTTCGTCACGAAGGTGCGGATCTCAGGGCGTACCTCTTTGTCTTCATTGGGGCCTATAAGCTTGAAACATGATGATGATGATGCTTCCCCTTGAGGTTGAGAGAGAAAGTCGGGTCCTGAAAACCAGTTCGTCTTCTCGAGCTGCGCTGCTCGAATTGGTCTGGTGGCGTGGTCTGCTGGATTTTCTTCCGTACACACGTACTTCCACTGACCCGGTCGTGTGCTGGCACGTATGCGCTGAACTCTGTTAGCTACGTACACAGAGAATCTTCGCATTTCATTGTGTATATATCCCAGAACTACCTTGCTGTTTGTGTAAAATGTGACAAAACTCGGCTGGAAGTCTAACTCCCGTAGTATGGTATCGGCCATTTCTGCAGCAAGGACCGCTGCACACAACTCCAGCCTTGGGATTGTGTGGTCTGGTTTCGGCGCGAGCTTCGCCTTTCCCATGACAAATCCGACATGTTTGTTTCCCTGCTTGCCGATTACCCGTAGGTACGCTACCGCGGCCATGGCACTCGTGGACGCATCTGAGAACACGTGAATTTCTCTAGTCGCGGCTTCAGAAGTTGAGTGTAGTACATAAGTTCTCCGCACACGTAGGCAATGAAGTGCTTGTAGAGAATTCTTCCATTCATCCCAACTTTCTTTCTTTGCATCCGAAAGTGGCGTGTCCCAGTCATAACCTTCCGTCACGAGGTCACGCAGCAAGTGCTTTCCCTGAACCGTTACAGGCGCCACAAACCCCAGCGGGTCAAATGACTCTTGACGGTCGACAGCACCCCTCGCCGTGTATAGGCTGGTCTTGAAGAGGAGCTCTGAACACGAAGGTGTCGTTGTCTACATCCCAAAGTAGACCGAGGCTTCTCTGCATACTTGATGCGTCTTTGTTCAAGTCAAGAATTTTCAGTCCCTGCGCACGGTCTTGTGGAGAAAATGCATTCAGCACATTCTGCCTATTCGAGGCAATCTTGTGCAGCTTTATGTTAGCTGTAGAAAGCATTTTTTTGCGTTCTCTGCAACAGACTCATGGCGTCTTCCTCACACGAAAGAGACTTGAGTGCATCATCGACGTAGAAGTCTCACTCGACGAACCTCCTAGCATCTTCACCGTATAGTTGAGCAGCCTCTTGAGCAGTTCGCCGAAGCCCATACGTTGCCACCGCAGG
The DNA here is from genome assembly GCA_013436015.1 of Rhipicephalus annulatus. Taxonomy (NCBI): domain Eukaryota; kingdom Metazoa; phylum Arthropoda; class Arachnida; order Ixodida; family Ixodidae; genus Rhipicephalus; species Rhipicephalus annulatus. The sequence continues at coordinate 67,150 of WOVY01016031.1, read as the reverse complement.
TGAGGGACTGTTGCCGAAAACGTGCACCTTCATTCGGCACTCCATGATTTCTCGGGAGATGTCATTGTCCTTAAACCAGAGGAACCTTAAGTAGTTCTGATGATCTTCACGAACGACGAAATTTTAAAACATCTGCGCAATGTCGGCAGTTATCGCCACTAAATCCTGCCGGAAGCGTATCAGTAGTCCCACAAGATTGTTTGTCAGGTCGTGTGCGGTGAAAAGGACACCATTCAGAGACACTCCTTCGTGCTGAGCACTGGTGTCCAACACCACGCGGATTTGATCGGGTTTTTGAGGATGGTGAACGCCGAATATGGGTAAGTACCAGCCCTCTTCGTCGACGTTAAGTGGTGGAGCTTCCTCTGCATGGCCCTTGACGAACAGTTCTTTCATGAACTGCACAAAGCGCTCTTTTGTCTCAGGGTTTTTTCGCAACGTGCGTCGCAGCGAGTACAGGCGAGAGAGAGCCTGTTCTCGGTTATTCGGAAGCCGTCTTCTTGGTGAGCGGAAAGGTAGAGGGGCAACCCAGTTGTTTGACCTGTCTTTGTATAATTCCCAATGCATGATATTGAGGAAGGCTCTACTTCTATAGACAGGGAACGCTCGTTGTCTTCTCGCGTTGTCTCGAACAGGTTAGGTGCCAAGGTGTCATCTGATGCTGTTATTGATGAGAAATCATTCTTATTGATGAGATGCTGTTATTGATGAGAAATCATTCTGATGAGAAATCATCCGCAGTGTATAGAACCGGCGCTTTCATCACCATGAAATGTTTTGTACATGGGTTGAAAAGGGATGGCCTTCCGTTGCCCAGAATGTGTGTTTTTAACACATTTATGATGCCTGTTTTACGCGTACGACCCAGGCAGACGTTTCCGACAATGACCCATCCGAGATCGAGCCTCTGTGCATACGAAGCGTCAAGCGGCCAAGGTGACGGTACCACCATCGCCATCTTGCGAGTAGTTTCTGCTTGAGCCACCAGAAGACGCCACTAAGTCACGTTTGGAAAAAAGGGAGGAAAATGCACTCTCCGCTCTCGTAGCATGCAGTGGCGAAGAGCCTGTTCCTGCTGGAACTAATCCATTCTTTTCGGGGGTGCGGCTGCTCCCATATCTCCTTTGAAACGTTTCAAATGTGCGTGACGCCCTCCCCCCCCCCGCTCCCCAATAACAACAACAGCAACAAAAAAAGGCACGGACCCGAGAGCCTTTGTACTCCCGTGCAACTGTCCGGAAAAGAGGTGCCCCTCTCTCTCCTGGTAACGTATAACTATTTACAATAGAGCGCTGAACCGCGCTGCCGCAAGGGTTGCTGGAAATAATGGTTTGGTTTCTGAACCGACTCTTTCTCTTCCTCGCTAAAAAAGAGTAGAAAGAAAAAGAGTAGAAAAAAAGTAGTTCTCAAGGAAGTTCTTCAGTGGCCCTGAATACCGGCAGTGTTGGGTCGCGTGGAACAACGCCGACCTTGTGCACATGCATAGTAATTATAGACTTCTCCACTGTCAGCAGCTTTGGTTCGACTGTAAATGTAGTGTGGGTGTCGCGCATGGTCCGCTTGATACTTATGTCGCTACATTCAGAAGCTACCCAGGAAGCTCCTTTCCACTACTTCCTGGCTATCATTACACAAAGCCCCTTTTCCGTGCCTTGCAGTGAGCCAAAAATGGTGATTTTGTATGCATGAACGACAGAAGGGCTTTGCCTTTTTGCTAGCGAGAACACTATGAGCCTCATGCATCCCAAAACAGATGTATGGGGCGCAGCTGTAAACAGATGTATGGGGCGCAGGTGGCTATCAGTGGCGCCTCTATAGGCGGTGCACAAGGCGTATACACGAATGCGCTGCTCAGCTTTAGCGAAACATATGAGAGACAATTTTTTCATCTATAAAACGAGTCCTTCTAGCACTGCACCGAAGAGCGCAAGTCGTAACACAGATGCGAATTGCGTCCTTTTGGGAGTATTCAATAATAAAATGCGTAAGGGCTCTGTCTCAGCGACACCCAACCTATCTGTATAGACCTAGAGTCGACACCCGAAAACTAGCTCAGCTTTTCCAAGAGGCTATCCAATAAGGCACACGGAAGCGATTGTTCTTGTACTAAAATTATAATTTCATCCCGCAGGTTGGCTGCTAATGGCAAAGTCGGGCAACATTGGGCAATGTGCATTATTTTCAGCTGTCTAGATAGCAGCAACGTAAAGTAAGAGATAAATAAAACAGAACACAGAGAGAGACGGCAGTTGGACGAAGAACGCATTCAGTGCGAAATCTCCACCGAAGCATCGAGAAGGTTGGTCCTGACGAGGACCGTTTTTTTTTCTGGCTTTCTTGCTTCTGCTAGAGGTGGTGGATATCGCCGCATCCTTTTTCGCCGTCTTAGGAAACGGCACACTGCCATGCACGGTTGTAACACCGGGCACGAGTGTCTTGCGTTGGCGTCCGCTGCTCCTATTCCCTGTAAACACACAAACATGATACGAACTGCTGAAATAATGCTTTTTTCTAGAATGGGCTTATATTTCGATGTTGTTAGAATCACTGCATAAATATAGTGCAGTGGTTGTACCATCAGTTCCGCGACATTTCTCACAATATGCTTCAAATAAATTACAACTTGACAGGCGCAGAGAGAGCTACTTTTTCAGGAGCTCAAATAAAACGTTAAAAAATGTCTTTAGGAACGGTGTTTCTCGGGCATCAATACAAATTGCTCCGTGCTATGAACAGCGACGAGTTAGGCTGGTCTAGAAAGTGAATTTGTTTAAATGCTATCACAGCAAGTTGATCCCAAACAAATCACACTCGGAATAGCTGACACAAGGAAACGCACAGCGACCCGGAAAGATAGTTACCACTCATATTTTGATAAGGCGCGAAGGGAAGATCACCGCTTATATTCCGCTTTATACCGTTGCAAGCTCAGTTACTTACAGGCATATTTAGTCCTTCTTGTACTTGGCTCTTTTGGCCTTCGGTGCTTCTCCATTCTTCGTTTTCTCCATAGCCTCAATGGCAAGTCTGTTCCACTCCGGACGGCGCACGTCCATGGACCGAGCAAGTCTGGAGTCTACAATCTCTGGAAGGATGCAGTCCTTGTAGAAGCGCAAAAGAAATGGTTCCATTTTCGCTCTCCAGAAAGCATCATCCCTGCGTATTTCCTGCACGTGTATACCTTTTGTGGCGTACACTACAAAGTCACAGATAATCCGCCCGGTGATGTGCAGCTGGCCCTGCACTTGATAAAAATAGCTGTGTGACCTAGAAAGAACCAGAGCGCCATCTCTTTGTTTTTTCTCCGAGAAGTTTTTTCCTGCTTCCAGTGGTTCATGTTCCTTGTACTTCAACGGGCATTTGACTTCCACAATTCGGTCTGTTCCAACCAGCCCATCCGGGGTAGCTGCCAAAAACCCGTGTTTCAGGTCAATAAAAAGCCCACATGGCTGAACAACCGTTTCTTTTTCTGTTGCATACAGTTGGAGTGCAACACTTTCGTGTTGCTTCCCGTGCTCTGTTGCGGCGGTTGTGAAGCCTTTGGGTTGAAGGAGCCGCTTTACCAGCGCATCACAAGGAGTGCTATCTTTCCTTGTGCAGACAGCATAAATATTGGAGGCGGTGAGGCGGAGCCTTCTTTGCTCGTGCCATTCGGGACTGCTGGCTTGCCCACGCGTCTCTTCTTCGATGCTTGCTCGCTTGCTGTCATCCACCTGTAGGTCCTGCAGCTGCCTTTCTGTGTTCGCAGACAATACGGCAGCGGACATGTCTGGCTTTTGAGAACTTGGTCCATAATGGGGTGCTGAATTGCTGGCTGCGTGATTGCCGTATCTGCGCTCACGGTGGCCGCTCTCCTCAAATAGCCGCCTTTTGCGTGACATCGTCTGCCTTTTCATTTCGAATCTCCTCTGCGTGTATTTCTTTAGGGTTGCAGCTGGGCTTGTGTAAGTGACAGCCTTGCTTGCTTTCACGTGCCATTCAGGTCCCAGTTGAAAATGAAGCCCCGCACCTTGACAGCGATGCTCATAGGAGCCCTTCTGGCAACGATTTATCTGCTTTCCTCCAGAAAATTTAGCCACAAGGGACATAATGGCTTCAGCAAGATTGCTCGTGTCATCTGTGATGAGACGGTCTGCTTTGTCCGCAATCATGTTGGCTGCAGACATCAGCTTCACTTGTTGTATTTTAGGAACTGCTTGATACACGTTATCTGCCTTGCTTCCATTGCAAAAGTAGCTTTTGCAGCCATCGTGACTTCCAAAAACATGTAGCGGCCCATTCCTGAGGTCTGAAGCTAGCTCTTGAATAAGTCGTGATTTTTCTTTTTTCAGGTCTTCTGTGCTGCCATTGCAATCGCGCAGAATTTTGGCGTAGTGGCTCACAGCCTTCCGAGCTCCATTCTTAATTCGCTTGATTCTAGGAGCTGACAGCAACGAGCGAGTGCCCTTGCTTTCCTTAGCGATGCTATAAAGTCGAGAAGTATAGCACTTGACCACATGATTGGCGCACACGTTTTTCTTTGTGAAACGGCCATATTCTACTTTAGTCTGAAGCTGGTAGTATACTGACGAGTCTCCGTCGCCAATGAAAGTGCGATACTGCACACCATGCATTTCAGTGCTTCTTTGGAACCCTTCCACAAGAATATCGGCCTCGATGGCGCCAGAGCTTTGATTCCAGTTTCTGTAGCATGTGTGCTCTTTCGTCTGGCCTTTCTTGGAATAATATTCGCAAGTGTTGCACAGCTTGTTTCTCACGCCCAAGTAAAGCAGCTTTTGCGTGCGCTTTCCTACGATGACAGCCAGACCTGAGTTGGCAGAGTACCTGTGGCCATGACTCCTGTGGGACCAACCGCCATCCACAACTACGGTGATCCATGGGGTTCTGCCATCCTCGCAGAAGTCTCCTGCAGCCTCTGCGAGCCTTTTCTCTTGTTCGAGTGGAAGCTGCAAAATTGGTCCCGGCACCACATTTGTCATTTGGGGGACGGGGGATAGGCGGCTCACACATATGCCTAGGTCCATCGGAGGGGCACGCTTGAGCGCGCCTATGTTTAGTGCGAACGCCTCATTTACTAGGTGTCTAGCGGCCGATGCCAGCGATACTGAGACGGTAAATGAGCTACGTCGCGCGCTCTGGTCAGAGAAGGTTGGTTGGTTGAAAAAGCTTTATTTCTGGTCAGTGAAGGGTGCCTAGAAAATAAGACATCACATGATCTACATGAGAAAAAGGATTATCTGCTAAATTTAGTTTTGCTGTAGGTTGTTATAAATTGTGCGCGTGTTGTCTATTTCGCGCAGTGCAAGCTTTATTCCTGTGTTTCCAAACTCCAGTAGGCGTCGGGACGCGTTACGTTTGTTTTGCTGCGCACGGCTGGGAACGCTAGAGTTCACGCAGCCATCCGCACTTTTCGCTGCAGTCGGGGAAATATGGCTCGCTAACTAACGGCTTGCAAAAGAGTTACTGCGCATATGCGAGTAAGCTTGTTTTCCACACGAAAGCCTCAACCACAGACTAGCAGACGAATAATTTTTTACCATTTACCACTAACCCCTGTCTTTCCTTTCTTTCGTTTTCTCCTTTCTCTCAGTGAAAGAGGAAACTTACAATGAGGCGTGACATTCCTGAAGTACGTTTTAAGAAGTCTTGGTGCTGATCCTGCCCCTTCCTATGAATGTGGAGTGGTGAACACGTTTAGAGCGAGAAAAGCAGTCAGAGAAGCAGAAGTTTTACAGGTGTTTGCAAAGTGGGCGCCAGGTGCAACACCCTCTACGAAGGAGTTGCCTTGTCGACGCTTTCGGGAAACGGGAGACCGCATGAACGAATGGATTCGCAGCGCGCCGTTGAGTACACAACGAGCGCGTAGCAATGGGCATTTCTGAGAACGCGGCATCCGCTCCCGTCGTAGTGTGATGACTTCAAGAGGCCTCAGCTAGTCTAGAGGGTATTGGCCAGGGGTCGCTCACTATTTTGCAAAGGCCAACATAAAAAAAGAAAAAAGAGAGATTTTTTGTCGAGCCAGGTGGCACACTTGTCACCACCCCATTATAACAGGGACGCTCATATCATCCATCCATCCAACAAGGCTGTTGCAGTGGTGGCGCGCGACGCAGAGGTAGTGATTACGTGGACAAAAATTGAAGGCGTGCAGACTAACTATACGAACTGGTACGGGGTGTGTACGCCTGTGGAGTGTTTTAGTTTATTTACTTGATAGGTGTTTTTTTTTTGTTCTCTGGTTAGGGCGAATTAATCTTGCCCGCCCGATACAAAGGGATCAGCCTCAAATCATCAGAGTCAATGGGCCTTTTTCAGGTCCGAACAACACCTCCAGTGGAAATCACCGAAATCGAAACTGGGAGTCTGTGGCCTCCGAAGTTATCCGCCACGGCCCGGTAGAAAAATTTCGTAGGCCTGGTATTTTTAGGGATAATTTGCAAACGACGCCAGGTGCCCTTCAGTTCGCACCTGTCGCCGCCCTGTGCAACGTTTATAGAAGCTGTTTGGCTCTGTTACTCCCCCAAAATATGGCGTCAAGTCACCACCACTTGCACCACTTCTCATGCGCAGGCTAGTCTCCCGAAAAAAAGTCCATTGTTACCCTAGTTCAACCGGCGCCACATAAAATATTCAAACACACATACACTGCCAGACACTCGTCACCTCCCTGCGATGGGAAAGCGCGCTTCAGATAATGTCCTATGGGCTTCAAAAATATGGGGAGGCAAGGTCCACTTCTTTGTGTCCTTCAAAAACGCTTCTACAGTCACCTGAGTACAAAGGCGAGCAACCAAGCAATTCCTGGAATCTTTGGCGCAATAGCCTAACTTGCTGGCTATGCATTCCTGATGTACAGTGCAACACGCTTTATTCCCTTCTTCCTTTCTCTCTCTCCTTCTCTTTCTTTCTTTTTCAGCAGGATTTAGCCACTGAAGTCTAAAGAAGTCCATCCGTGTTTTGGCGGCTTAGTTATGTTTAGAAGCGCCACTTTTGACGAACGTCGAAACTGACGTGAAACAACTTGATGTTTTTTTGACAGATGGCGCCACCGTTAAAAAGTGTTTGCGAGCTTTATTATTTTTGAAAAATCTTTTGTTTCAAGCACCGCTTCGTAAAGTTAGTGAGTACTGGTGATTACAAGACACTACATGGTCCTGCTAATGTGCAATGCTGTTGTGAATTAGCCTACAAAAGACAAAAAAAGGAAATTTGCACGAACCTGGCAAGCAGAAAAATGAGCTAAATTCACTGCTGTCCTACAAATTTTCTAATTAACTTACGACAACTTTCTCTTTATAGAAACCTAGGGAAAGGCTTGCTGATTTATTATTGAAGATTTCAGAGTTTCAGCTTGGATAGTTTTGTCCCTTCGTCGGTAATGCCTGACCAAGTAGCGCCATAAATTGCCGTATTGAAGGAGTAATAATTCAAGAACTGTTCATCAGAACACAAAACAACTTCGCGTACACATAATGTACATTGTAGCCTGGAAACCCATTCAATATTTTTGTTCTGCACAAAATAGAAAAAAAGTTATTTACTCATAAACTTTCATTCTTTTGCCCATTTTTATTAGAGCGTGCATCAATTTCTAATTGCTTTACTGGCAATATCTCTTCATAGAAACCTTGCATAACGCTTCGTTAAAAGGCTCAGCAAATTTAATTTCGTTATGTTGGACAGTTTTGCTGCACTGGCAGTACAACGGAGGCTTGTACAGCAAAAACGCTGTTTTTTGCTCACACTGTTTTAATTGCCATGAAATAACACTCCTGACTAGGCGAAAATACTAGTTGTCATTAGAAAGCGGAGAACGTAAACTTTCTAATGCAATAGAACTCATATTCTTCCATTGAGCAGAGCAAGCACAGTGAGCCAGTAAACAACGACTAAAATGTCGAGCTCTTGCCACTGGAGTGGGACCGCCACCTTAATGGTCTGGCGAACTTTGTGGACTCGGAGAACGTCTCGACCGAGAAGGAGCAGTATTCTTGCCTCTTCGAGAGGTGGAATGCGAGCGGCAATGGCCTTCGAATGCGGGTAGTTCCGTGCAGCGTCTGGCGTTAGAATTTCTTGCCTGCTGTCCGGAATCTCATCGCACTCAAGAAGAGGCGGAAGGGAGAGCTTCACATTGCCCGATACGCCCCGCAAAAAGAAGCCGTTCGCGATCCTACCAACAACACCAGTACTGCCGGAGCAAGTGCGTAATTTGTACTGGGTAGGTGTGCCCTCCACACTGAACTCGTCGAGAAGTTCTGGCCGAACCAACGAACGATTACTCTGTTCATCGAGTATCGCGTATCTCTTAATATCTTGTCAGGCTGAGATTGATGAGTCACATCCACGAGGCAGATTTTAGCGCACGATCTGTCGTTGTCGTTCACATTTGCCACCTCGGTACGCGTAGATGTGACTCTTTCATCCAAATTCTGAGCAGAGCTGTTATCGCGTTCAATAGGCTTCGGCGACTCTGAGCACGTAGTTGATGGGTGAAGCGCTGTCGCATGATTACCGCTGCTGCATATGTAGCATTTTACGACCGCCTTGCATTTCCGCTGCATGTGGTTTGAGGATAAACAACATCGTAGACATATTCCGTGTGCTTTAAGAAAGGTCATCCACTCTTCCAGTGTTTCTTCACGGAAAACGCGACACCTTGCAAGAGGATGAGGCTTCTCGTGATGCGGGCACCATTTTTCGAAGCTCTTCGATTCAAGTAGCTGCTTTGGAGTGGTTTCCTGAACCTGCTCGAAGGCGTGATCTACGTTTGTTTTCCTTGCTGACACAGATGACTTGTGCAGCGGGGTCTTGGTGGTCGTTTCTTATTTTCGCTGTGTGATCGAAGGCGAGACATATTGCGGTTGCAGGATGAAACTGGGATCGTTCCTCATGCTGGCCTGGTCTTGAACGAACTTTGAAAAAACCGCAAAGGGTGGAAATGCAGTGTTGTTCTGTTTTTTGTATTTAGTCCCCACTGACATTCAATTTTCTTGAAGTGGAGATGGTAACTTGGAAACAATTTTGTTTACTCCTCTTGCGCTATCTAAATAGTTAATACCGGCGAGATAGGGATCAGACTTGGCAGCTTCGAGTTCCAGCAGGAGGTCTCCGAGCTCTTACAATTTGGCATTATCCCGGTACGATATTCTTGGGAATTCCTCCAACCTCATCAGCGGCGCATCCTCAATTGCCTCAGGACGTCCGAAGGTGTCGTAGAGCCGTTTCCACACGATGTTTAAGCAGTTCGAGAAGCCATCCACATGAACAGATTTCAACCTTCGAACTTGATGCGATGACTCAGGACCAGGCCATTTGATTAGAAGGTCGAGCTCTTCCTGCGCAAAAAGGTCTACATCTCTGATGACACCTTTGAAAGATGACTTTCAAGCTCGAAAGTTCTCAGGTTGATCATCAAACTTCGTAAGTCTTGTAGAGACAAGGTCCTTGCGGCACACGAATTTAAGGACGCCGGCAAGCTCTGAGCTGGAACTGTTAGGTGCTGGCGTGTACGCAGGCGGCTGATGATAGTCACGCAAGTCCGTGAGGTGGTTGGCTACTTCAGCATGCTCCAAGCTCTGGCTTCTCGGATGAACAACAGGCGCCCGAAGAGACGCAAGCTCGGCATCACGTATGGCGGCTTGCTCAGTGATGTAGCTCGAAACACGTAGTGTCCGGTCTAAAGGTGGATGTGGGCGCACACACTCCCCGCCATCCTGTTCCACAGCTGCCTCGAGTGCATTTGCCTGCGCGTCTGCAGCAGCTGCCTCTTTTTCATGTTGTAATACCTCAAGCTCGGCCTCGATTCTTGCCTTCTCTAAGCGCATTGCGGCCTCTTTACGACCAAACTGAGCTCTTGCTTTGACAGCCTCTGCTTGCACGCGGGCCTGCACAGCAGCCAGGCTAATCGTGGAGGAGCCCGATCGTCGTGATCGCGAGGAAGCTCTTGAGTGAGCCGATAGAGAGAACTGCGATGCTGTTTCATGTGCCTTGTCGCGTTCTTGTGGCGTGGCCTCTCGTAACTTTTCACTCACGATTGCCTCACGGTCTTCATCGATTGCCTGTCGGAGCCGTAATTCGTGCCTGGCTTCAGACGTCTTCGGCTTCTCGAGAAAGGCTGAGTATCTTGCGGTAGCATGCTTGTAGCACTCGTAACTTGCACGAAGCTGCGTTTTGGCGCCAGTAAACTGTCCTCCCTTAGCGCGTGACAGTGTCTGAAGAGCGCTCTCCACGTTTTTCCAAACAGAATCTAGTTTACGGCAGTGCTCTTCACGACTCGTTTGATACATTTCTTCAGCCCTCGTCGATAGGATTGTTTTTTTTAGCGGCCGAATGTTTGATGCGGAAGCTTCATCTTGTGGTGTGACATTTGGGCACTCATGCGTCAGCTCGTCCTGGTCCATTCTTGCTTGCACGTTTTGTCTCAGAGCGGACGTATGTGAAACAAATGTTGCTAAGCTGCGCGTTGAGCGTTGAGAGATGAAATGAGCCCACCTTGTTGCTGCCCTTCTGCTGTCAGCTGCTCAACTCCTTGCCGATGAAACCCTTGCAATGGGCGTGTGTCTGGGTTCAACCGGGGGTCTAGCCGTGGCGACGTATCCCATTGCCGGCGGACGTTAGGTTGGCGGCCGATGGCAGATGAAGCGCTTTTTTACTATCCTGGTCTCGCAGCTCACATTTGACGGGTCAAAGCGTCCGCTATCCCGCCAGTTAACGGTCGAACACTTGTGGACATTTAAACAAAAGTAACTTTAATTAACAGGAATTGGGTTCACATTTTAACAAAGACCCACAAGCCCTCAGTAAGTCCCCCGTAAAAAAGCACTGCTGTTGCTCAGGCTGGTGGGGTGAGTCTGCCCGCCGCCAGGCATTTCTTCTTCCGTCGACGACCGGTGCTTTCACTCTCGCCGTGAGCCGACAGAGAAGAAGACAAATGACGCTCTGAAGGTTGTTTGCGGCGCCCGTTTAAAGTGGCCATAATAAAAGAAAAAGAATTTTCAAGACGTAGAAGTAGCCCCAATTATAGGCTTAAGCGTCCCCCCGACTTCCTTTGGCGGCAATTGAAAGGCAAACACGGCTCCTGGCCACTCTCTTCAAAAGTGGACGGAACAGGGAAAAACAGGTATCCAAGCCTGCAGAGGTAAAAGGGGGCTTAGGCAGGGGTGTCCCCTGTCACCCTTATTATTCATTATGTACCTACAAGGATTAGAAGCCAAATTAGAGGGAAGTGGACTGGGCTTCAACCTCTCTTTAGTCAAACAAGGAAAACTCATTGATCAGGTACTACCAGCATTATTGTACCCAGATGGTATAGTGCTAATGGCCAACAACAAGGAAGATTTGCAGAGATTGATGGACATCTGCGCTAATTAGGGAGATAAGTTAGATTTCCGATTCAGTAAGAAAAAATCAGCAGCCATGATTTTGATGATAATGAATGTAGTGAGTTTAGAATACATTAGGTCACGCTAGAGATAACAGATAAATACAAATATCTGGGCGTATGGATAAACAATGGGACCGAGTACCTAAGGGAACTCGAAATATATGTGACGACTAAAGGTAACAGTAATGCACCAGTGATGAAAAACAAGGCACTGTGGAATCTCAATAGGTATGATGTTGTGAGAAGAATATGGAAAGGTGTCATGGTTTCTGGGCTGACGTAGGGCAATGCGGTCTTGTGCATGAGATCAGAAATTCAAGCAAGATTAGAAATTAAGCAACGTGGAATAGGTAGGCTTGCTTTAGGAGCTCACGGGAATACACCGAATCAGGGAGTACAAGGTGATATGGGATGGACATCATTTGAGCGCAGGGAAGCTCGCAGCGAGATAAAATTTGAGAAGCGATTGAGAGAAACGGGGGAGGAGCGTTGGGCTAGGAAGGTATTCAGCTACTTGTACATGAAGAATATCGATACAAAATGGCAGAAACGAACCAGAAAATTGACTCGTAAATACTTAGAAAACAGCAGGGGGCCAAGCCAAAAAGAAATATCAGTTTAAGAAGAAGGTGAAGGAAGCTGAGACCGATATGTGGAGAATTGGCATGATTAAGAAGTCCGCACTAGATATCTATCGAACTTTTAAGCAGGAAATTGCCAACGAAAGGATCTATGATAATACTAGGGGTAGTTCTCTACTGTTTGAGGCCAAGACGGGAGCACTGCGAACCAAGACATATCGGGCCAAATACGAAGGGGTAGACACAGTATGCAGTGCGTGTGGAGAGGAAGAAGAAACTGCCGAACACTTGATAATGTTCTGTAAAGGGCTTCACCGTATAGTTTAGGATGATGGCGCAAAGTTTTTCAAAGTACTGGGGTTTAGGGACCGGGAGGGCAAAATAGACTTTAAGCGGGTAGACTTAACTAGAAGGAGGTTATCTCATTGGTGGTTAAAGTCAAGGCACGAGTGAAAATTTAACCCTTCACTGCAAAGTACGAATCTTCAAACTCACTTTTTAAAGAAAAAAAAAATAAATCTAGTTTTTGGTTCATTAGGTATTACGGCTTGATGGCGTTAGCCACCGCCCGATCTAAAGGGTACAGCCACATTTATCTATCCATCTATCCATTATCACGGCAGTGGGCGGTACCAGCCAACGCCTCCTCTAGAAGATGCCTGCCGCATGAGAAGAAAAACAGCTGCCACATCCTTTCTCTCTTTTATTTTAGAATGTTCTCGGTCGCTAACGACACCTGTGGCGGACGGTGCAACAACGCAACACTTTGCATAGCCTCCGAAATAGCGGTGTACAGTTGTAGCTCTCGAACAACTCTCGACTGACGTGCCCCTATGGGCCGCAGATGAAAAATGCTCAGCTGGTACCGCTCGCTGCCGTGATAATGGATGGATGGATGGATGGATGGATGGATGGATGGATGGATGGATGGATGGATGGATGGATGGATGGATGGATGGATGGATGGATGGATGGATGGATGGATGGATGGATGGATGGATGGATGGATGGATGGATGGACGGATGGATGGATATGGCTATACCCTTTAGATCGGGCGGTGGCTAGCACCACCAAGCCGTAATAATCAATGAACCAAAAACTAGATTTACTTTTTTTCTTTAAAAGTGAGTTTCAGTATTCGTAATTTGCAGTGAAGGGTTTAATTTTCACTCGTACCTTGACTTTAGCCACCAATCAGATAACCTCCTTCTAGTTAAGTCTACCCGCTTAAAGTCTATTTTGCCCTCCCGGTCCCTAAACCCCAGTGCTTTGAAAAACTCTGCGCCATCATCCTGAACTATAGGGGGACGCCCTTCACAGAACATTATCAAGTGTTTGGCAGTTTCTTCTTCCTCTCCACACGCACTGCATACTGTGTCTACCCCTTCGTATTTGGCCCGATATGTCTTGCTTCGCAGTACTTCCGTCCTGGCCTCAAACAGTAGAGAACTTCCCCGAGTATTATCATACATCATTTCCTTGGCAATTTCTTGCTTAAAAGTTTGATAGATCTCTAGTGCGGACTTGTTAATCATGCCCATTCTTCACATGTCAGTCTCCGTTTCCTTCACTTTCTTTTTGACCGATAGTTCTTTTTGGTTTGGCCACCTGCTGTTTTCTAAGTATTTAGCAGTCAATTTTCTGGTTCACTTCCTCCATTTTGTATCGACAGTCTTCCTGTACAAGTAGCTGAAAACCTTCCTAGCACCACGCTCCTCCCCCATTTTTCTCAATGGCTTCTCAAATTTTATCTTGGTGCTAGCTTCCCTGCCCTCAAATGATATCCATCCCATATCATCTTGTACTCCCTGATTTGGTGTATTCCCGTGAGCTCCTAAAGCAAGCCTACCTATTCCACGTTGCTTAATTTCTAATCTTGCTTGAACTTCTGATCTCATGCACAAGACCGCATTGCCGAACGTCAGACCAGGAACCATGACCCCTTTCCATATACTTCTCACAACATTATACCTATTGTAATTCTACAGTGCCGTGTTTTCCATTACCGCTGCATTCCTGTTACCTTTTGTCGACTCGTATATTGCGTGTTCCCTTAGGTATACTCGGTCCAATACTTATCCATAGGCCCAGATATTTATACTTATATGTTATCTCTAGCGTGACCTCCTGTATTCTAAGCTCACTACCTTCGTTATCATTGAAAATCATGACTGCTGATTTTTCCCTACTGAATCTGAAATCTAACCTATCTCCCTCATTACCGCAGATGTCCATCAATCTCTGCAAATCTTCCTTGTTGTTGGCCATTAGCACTATATCATCTGCGTACATTAATGCTGGTAGTGCCTGATCAATGAGTTTTCCTTGTTTGACTAAAGAGAGGTTGAAGCCCAGTCCACTTCCCTCTAATTTGGCCTCTAATCCTTGTAGGTACATCATGAATAATAAGGGTGACAGGGGACACCCCTGCCTAAGCCCCCGTTTTACCTTTGCGGGCTTGAGTACCTGTTTTTCCCACTTTATAACTACCTTGTTACCTTTATAGATATCCTTTAAAAGATTAGTGACTACATGTTCCACGCCTAGTGTGTCCAGTATTCCCCACAATTTCTCTTGAACCACGCTATCGTACGCTCCCTTGATATACAAAAATGCTAGCCACAGGAGCCTGTGTTCCTTTTCTGCTATTTCGATGCACTGCGTCAGTGAGAACAGATTGTCTTCCAACCTCCTGTGTTTCCGAAACCCATTCTGCACCCCCTCATCCTCTATCCATGCCTGCAGTCTTTCCGTTATAATCTGCATCGCCAGCCTGTAGACCACTGATGTCACCGTTATAGGACGGTAGTTGTTTATGTCAGCTTTGTCCCCTTTTCCTTTAAAGATCATGCTCATCCTGCTAAGTTTCCATCAATCGGAACTTCACCATCGATTATTATTTTGCTCACAGCCAGCTCTCAAAGCCTGCTGTGATGGTTAAAGAACGTTCGTCACTATGTTTGTTGATAGCGGACGAGAAAGGATTAACATGAACTTTTTATTTCATGGCATGGGTGGAACGGCTGTCGGCGCACGGATACGCTACCGTGTGCAGCGCCGTTGAGTCGGACGTTGCGGCCAACCCAGCAGTCAGGGTCGCAACTCCGGAGGTCCAGGGTCAGGCCCCGGCTCACGAGGACCACGCCCGGTAGCCCTCGCCCACGAACCTGCTCCCGGCCACTGCACCCAGGCAGGAGCCGTTCAGCAGGCCCCGTCCTTGCACCTTGTACAGGCCGGCGGACTCGACCTCGAACGGACACACCGGAACTCGACCTGGCCGACACGTACGGGTCCCACGTCCGGCTCAGGAACGCTGCCAGGCACTCGTCCTCTCGAGCGGCGCACCGCTTCGTCTGCCTTCGTGGCCTCAACCCTCGAGCTCTCTTTTCCGCACGTTCCTTCTTGGCCAGGGCACCGCCAGGTACCCTCGGGTGCACACTGCAGCTCATGAGCTCGCGGCCCACGTCCGAGTCTGGCGCGTCGCTCGGTACGGCTCGTCACCGCTCAGCGATCCTCGATTCAGCCAGCAACTCCCCTGGCACCTGGATCCTCGGCCACCCTGGACTTTGCACGGCTCCGTGGTCCGTGCACACACCCGCGTCTCGCCCGGCAGAACGTCTCGCTCGTCTCTTGCCGATGTCCGACACTCTGGTGACACCGGCGCTTGATGGCATGGGTGCGACTACGGAGTAGTCAACCCGCATCGGAGACGCGATGCTCCATGCGGAGAATGGCCAGCCCGTCCAGCGAAGAGCGTGCGCCGAGACGCGATGCTCGACGCAACCGTAACCATTAGCCAGGCCACGTTCATAGATGTGTCGAACGGCTGACCGCGGAGACGCCTCGCCGAGATCTGCGATGCCCTCGGCAAGGAAGAGAACAGCAGGCCAGGCCGCGCCCCGAGATGCGGTACTCGTGCCGGCAATGCCACCCCAGCTGGTGGTTGGACGGCAGCAGCGTGGACGGCCGCGTTCCCTGGCCGGAACCTGGATCGCCTGCGTCCGACGCTTCGGCCCGCTGTCTCCCGTCTGCCGCTGCTTCGGCTCGTCCCCAGCCATAAAGCCCACTGCCACGTGATGGTCGCACGTGGCCCAATCGTGGCACGCCACCTCTATGGGCCACCACAGGTCATCAGCTGATTCGCTCACACTCACGCGCACATTACACGCGCCTTCCCCGCACTTCCGACGTTGTCGTTTTCTTCACTCATCACACCTGCTTACACTTCGGACCTAATGTCTTTATCAGCATAATTGGAATGCCATCTGGGCCTGTTGATGTACTACTAGGAACCCTTTTCTCAGCCCTTTCCCACTCTCGTTGTGAAAATGAAGCCATTGCACTACTTGATTCGTCCTTGTCTATTGTAGTGCATAAAGTACTTCTTTGTTGAAATTTTTCTGTAACCCTTGTTCTTATATATTCAATAGCTTCGTCCCCTTCTAGCCTAGCACCTTGGGCTGTAGTTATAAAACTCTGCTCTAGGCTCGTCTCATTTCTTAGGAAGTTTAGATGGTTCCGAAATTTCGCAGCTGCCTTTCTATCTTTTTTATGTACTTCTGCCAGCCACTGAGCTCCGTTTCTTCTAATATTTTCATTGATCAGAAGGGATGCATCCCTTCTAAAGCTTAGAAAGGTTTCCCATTTTCTTTCAGCATCATCTGTAGGTTCACCCCGCTGCTTAGCATGTCTGTGTTCTCTAGAGGCTTCCTGACGTTTTGCTACGGCTTTCTTAACTTCATCATCCCACCAACTTTTGGGTTTGTGTCTTCTTTTCCGGGATGACTAGTCACACGTCTTAGCAAGCTCTAGCTCAAAGAGTCTAATAAGATTCGTGTATGTCCACACTGTCTTATTATTCTCCGTGATTACTTTCTCAATTTGTTTAGTGGCTATTTCAATTTGCCTTTCTGGATAAAAATTTTTCTGTAGTTGCTCATCTTGTCTCCTTCCCACTTTCACTGCTCTTCCAAAACTTAGCTTGGTACGTTTGTGATCACTACCCAGACTTCTGGAGCCACCTTCATCTATGTGCATTCCCCTGAACTTATCATACATCTTATGTGACATCAGTGCATAATCTATCGTCGACTTAAGCCTTCCTACCTCCCATGTTGTTTTCCCTTCACACTTCTCGGTACTGTTGCAAATGATCAAATCAAGCCTTTCACACATATCCATGATCATTTTGCCTGTCGGGTCGGTATGCCCATCTATATCTTCTATGTGCGCATTCATGTCTCCTAGTATAGTTATCTCGCACTCTCTTCCTAACTCCTGAATGTCCTTTGATATACACTCCACCATTGCCTGGTTTTCTCTCTGGCCTTTGCTCCCGTCCACAAGTACACGAAACCAAGGAGTGTCATTTCACCTGCTACTTTC
Organism: Rhipicephalus annulatus; assembly: GCA_013436015.1. Lineage (NCBI taxonomy): Eukaryota > Metazoa > Arthropoda > Arachnida > Ixodida > Ixodidae > Rhipicephalus > Rhipicephalus annulatus. The sequence goes on along the minus strand of WOVY01016031.1, from coordinate 49,800 downwards.
CCTTTTAGCCATAAATGTTCCTTGCACTCCTGCTTGACCCTTTGCCAGTCTGTACTTTTATGAATGAATGTCCCAATACCACCCCCCTTTCTGCTGCCTTCTGTTCTATTACAATATTCCCACGCGTAGTACGGATTGTTCGGAGGTTGTTCCATGTCCCTGAGATGTGTTTCTACAAAACCGTATACCATCGGCCTCTCTTCCCTTAGCTGTTCTTCTATCTCTTCCCACTTCAGCCTGTTCCTACCCACCCTGCATGTTAATATACCCTATGTCTGAATTGGCTCGGCGCTCGTGGCTACGTCTATTTATGCCCCGGACTCTACATATCTCTGATATTGGTGCCACTTTGGAATCGTATCTGTCCATACCACCTGTCGAAGAGTCTCCTGGTTGTTTTCCTCGTTACTAGCTATCTGCACCCCGAAGGGCTCGCTTGACCCCCCAAAAGGCTACTGCGCGTCCTGCAAGTCGCCAACCCACCTCATGACCTAGCCGCCCATCGAAGTGAATTCTGTCTCGTTGACACCCCCCCCCCCCCCCCCACCTATGCATCTCTCTGTTTATTTCCACCACCTCAAAGCCTTTCTCTCGACTCATCCGCCATATCTCTTGGTTTGCGTTGACCACCGCTCTTTGCAGGCTGCTATCACGCACCGGTACCTCAGGTATCGTGCATACCACTACCTGTACCTCAGGAGAAGTGACGCGCAATGTCTCCGTCGCGAGCGCCACCGCACGGCGCTTGCTCAAAAACTGAAGGCAGGCCAACTCTGCTGGGAGCACAAGCCATTCCCAGGAATTGTTTAAAGGAGGCGTTGTACCAGGCTGCCAGCTAAGCGTTTTCATCTGCGGCCCATGGGGGCGCGTCAATCGATATTTGCTCGAGACCTGCAATTGTGCATCACTGTTTCGGAGGATATGCAAAGTGTTGCGTTGTTGCCACCGTCCGCCACAAGTGACGCTAGCGACCGAGAACATTTCGAAATGAAAGAGAGAAAGAGTGTGGCAGCTGTTTTTTTTTTTTCATGTGGCAGGCATCTTTCTAGAGGAGGCGTTGTTCTGGCGTCAGCAACCAGTGCGGATGGGGTAAGTGTTAGCGCCACAAAGCACGTAGCGGCAGGCGTCAGTACCAGAAAGGGCGTGCTCGTGCTTCGCTCGCTGGGCAGGTCAGTAGAATACAATAGGTCGTGGTTCCTACCTTTCCTTCCTCCGTGCTTTTGGTTATTTTGACCGGGTGTTGTTATTATTACCAGGTCGCAGACGCGGTGGCCTGGTTGCTGTTCTGTGCAGCGGCCTTGCACGTGTTCCGGCTGCGCTTTTGTGTTTGAGACTGTTTTGAGAGCATTTGAGGGACACAATGCTCGTGTTTGTACAGTACCAAATCGACTTAACCACGGAGGTCGTCGAACACGCCACGGTTGAGGGCTTTCACCCAAAAATGTTGGCGACTTCGATGGAAGCCAGAAGTACGATGTCTGGTGGAGCGGCAATGAGAACGTTAGTGGCGGCTACTACAAGGACAAAGTCGTCATATGACAGGTGAGTGGTCACTCAAGTGTTGCGGTGTTTAATAACTCAAAGTGACAAAAGATGCGACGAATTTATAGGACCAAAGCATGGAACAGCAGTGCATGTGATCCGAGTAGCGGCATTGATGACCCGTTTGATCACGATCAGGGCTGCAGGGCTGATACGGATCGTATATATATATATATATATATATATATATATATATATATATATATATACGATCCAAGTTGTCATACCATGTTGTCACTATGGTGAATTGCAAACACGTCGAAATGTAACAGCGTAGTTACTAGTAGAATAATTCGGTTGAAGTCAGTTCAATGTGGCAGGCTCACAATTGTTATGCCTCGCGCCTGCCGTCTTTTTGCTCGTCGTCCACTTAGTTTCGCGCTTTCTTCACCCCCTCCCCCCTTTTTTTGTGTCACGCTGTACCAACTAGCCAATCCTTTACCCTATCTACTCAATATCACTGCAACATGGGCGTCTCTTGTGGTGCGCGATGCTTGTTGTAAACGTGGTCACATTTTTCTCATAGCCTGGTTGAAATTGAAATGACAACTTATGTTCTTGTAATTATCAGATGTCATCATCAATGGAAATATGTAAGTTAAACCTAAGCGTGTAGGTTATTTTCGGATTGTAAGTGTTGCCACGAAAAGCAGCCATAATTAACACATTAATCTGGTTGCTCATGCACTTTACACTATCACTTTTGTGCCTCTGTGGTTGGATATTGTTGCCTTATTGTGCCTTCTATGTCCATTGTTTTGTTCTGTGCAGAAACTAGAGAAGAAATGGATTTGTTCCTCAGCAAGAGGCCTAGAAGACAGTGAATTTTGTTGAAGGAAAAGGGGAAAGGAGGACGAAAATCAAAGGTATAGTTACCAAACTCGTCTTCATCATAGACATCAACTATAGTTTTCAAGTTACGATGTTCTCTTGGTGGGGAGCTCTCAGCGAATGCGACTCTTTATCTTATGAGTGTGTGTCAGTGTGAACACGGACATAGAGCAGCTCTGTCTTCATGTTCTTTCACGCTCTGCCCACTTTCCTCTGTTTGTGAGGCTCGCCAAGGGGAACACAAATGAACACTAGGGCCACCGGTGCTAATTTTATGTCGCTGTTTTTTTTGCTCCCCACACTAGACAAAAAGTTCATGCAGCATCTTAACCAGCTGGCCCCTTAAGATGGGGGCCACGGTGATGCCAATGCTAACTATGTATACGTAAGATTGCACCTGTGTGACTTGATGTTATTACTTAGAGTGAGCCGGCCCATAATAATGAACAGCGGTTAGACCTTGCATTGGTGCTGCTTTGCTGTACGATGCGAGCTTTTTCCTCCACTATAAGAGCTAACAACCTGTTTAGTTCTCATTACAGAGAACACGGTCAAAAAAGACTCTCCTTTCAGTCTGTGCTCCTCTTTCTAACCAGTTTCCGCACTCCCATACGCAAGAGAGATCCGCTTCGTTGCATAACCGCACTTCCTTCTTATAGTGAGGACACGCTTGCTCTACCAGTTCTGAACAGTACGTTGCTTTTAACAGTTGCTTTGGGCCAACCAGTGGCATATGGTGCGCAAGAAGTGGCGCATTAAAAAAAAAAACTGTGACCATGGCAATGCGACTTTGTCAGCTCCGTCGTGCTGAACACTGTATACCAGCACCGCAGAGGGACCATATAGTTCAAATTCCACGTTGACATTGTAAGGTGTTGTCTGTGCGGCACCAAATGGCTCAGAAAACAATCCAATATACAGACAGTGTGCCTCGGACTGGCCGATTGTCTCTGTTTACGCAGCAAGTACATGCATCCCAGCGGCGCCAACATTTGTCAGTCATCTCGTTGCTGCTGCCTGCCTCGTTTACATTGCGATGGTGTTAAGATATGCAAGTTGGTATGTTAGGGCTATCTTCATTTGTATTTACTTGTGAACATGCGAATTTTTTACAAACAATGCCTGCTATGGCTTCAACTTTCATAGTCGTATCGCTCGTACCTACAGTTTGTGCCGCTGTTCTCCAATATTGCCGCTGCAGTAGGACGGAAGTAGTGAAGGTATCACGTGCAAGCCATGGATAAAGACGAGGGCTGCCCTTGAGGCACATTGCCGATTAAGTGTGCAGTTGAAACATGCCTTTGCTGTCAATTTAAAGGGCCTCTTCAGCACTTTTCAAGACCGCATTGGTTTATACCGTTTGGACCAGTGGATTACAGGACTGAAGAGTAAGAGATTAGCTCAGCCAGAAACAGTGGCGATAGGGACACACAGTTCAATAATATTCCACCAGGAAAATCTAAAATACAATCAAATGGACAGCTACTCTCAGCTAAATTTTCGCGTGGTCACCTGACCACGTTTCCCTTGTCTGTAACATCCGAAGACTGCCCAATGAATGGAAGTGAATGCTCTTATGTACAGAAAGCTTGTATGCCATATTGCCCCTGATTTACAACGCATTGATTCCGATGGTCACAGATAATGTAGTGCTTGAAGAGTGCAGAGCACGTGCGAAATGAGGAGCAGCTCGGTGAACACATCTATGTTTTGTAGTTTTATTGATCTTTTTTGTTTGTAACGGCATTTATATATAATGCTATTCAGTTTCTTTCCTCCCCTTCACATTCTTCTAACAATGGTGCCTGGAGTGTTCCCAGCACATTCCCTTCAACGTCATGGCGTTCAGCGCCTTCTGTCACTGGCATTATAGTTTTCTAACTGAAAAAGTCTGGTAGCTTTAGTCTCTTTCCTATTCAGTGAAAAATGGTGCTAAAAAATCTAATACTAATCTCTATTTTGATACAATGCTGCGATTATATCCGTTACATTTATCCCATCTCAGGCCGGCACCTACCGTCGTCATTTCCGCTTGCAATAATTCTGGTGAGCCCTGCTGCGCGTTGATGTAGTCGGCTACAATGTTTTGAAGTGTTCGAGGGCCCCTTTAAGGAACATAAGTAGTGCGTCTTGTAGCCACACAATTTTTAAAATGGTGACAGAAGCGAACCGGCTCTTGGGAAGCATGTTTTGGTGTTCCAAATAGCTTTCTTCTTTGTGTATGTAACACTAAGATGTAAGATTGGTGGTGTTTATGCACCACTCCCATGAAAACTTTTCTTTTTGTCGTTGTGATTGCAACTGCAGGCTGCCCCCACCAGCAAAGAGTCTACGTCTGGAGGCCTCAACATAAACGAGAAGAAGAGCTCATGAGCTAGATAGAAGAAAGTAACAGGAATTGCATGGTTGTGGTGATGCCTGCAAGATGCGGCAAGAAAGTGACAAATCGAGGCTAGAGAACGAAAAGCTGCAAAAGCAGCTGCAGGATTCAGAGTTTACTGTGAAATTGTAGAAGTCGCAGGGAGACCTGGAACGAGCTCGCAACTTCAACGAACAAACTCCAAGAAGCACTTGCATCGAAAGCATTTGCGGGTGGTGAGTTATCTCCACATGCCCAAGGTCGTTGTGCATGCCTATAAGTATATTTTGCATGGTAGACACAGCTAGCTCACATAGTTGTCCCAAGGTCACGTCACATGTCATCAAAACTGTGTGATATCTCCCTGCATGTGTGTTTTGAGGCCTTGTAAGCTGCCGAGAAGAAAACTATGAATTAAGGCTGATGAATAGAGGCCAGATTCTAGGCAAATGCCTATTTTGTTCCTTGCGTTTCTATTGGGCCCCTTTGATATATGAGCATGAATTAGAGGCTAGAAATAGCTTATATAGTGTTTTTATAGTGCCTCTAAATGCCTATTTGTGACGTTTGTGCCTAAATTTTTATAAGTGCCTATAAATGCCGATTTTCAAAATGAGTGCCTCTATGAACACTATTTAACCTAAAATTTCGCTTTTGAGTACTGTTCGAGAATGTCATTCATGTTAGCGGGCAAAATTGACCTTTCAGAGCTCTATGCTATGCAAACTAGTCTTGTCGTTCAACATAATTCTATAAAAAACCACCAGCATCCTCCCGGGAATTGGGTCGTGTTGGCCACCTTGCGCCATTGCACTGACATGGGGCGAGTAGTTGCTGGACTGAATGAAGGAGAGGAAAAGACGCAATTTCTGCTACCCAAAATGGGAGCACCTACCAGCGTATATAGCAGAATAGGGAGAGGAAAATAAAGATGTGAAGATAAGAGGAGAAGAACAGGAGAGTGGTGTTCACAACCAAGGATGCAGTAGGTGGCTTTTAGAGCCAATTTTTTTAGGCCAGCGTATCCTAGTAATTCAAGCACCTGATTGAAGATAAGTGTGTGATGGGGGGCAGGAGGTGTCTTTGTAGAGCCACAGGAAAATGGAGAATGAATGCAAGACTGTCCAGGGTTGTCAGGGTAAGGCACAAGAGCAGAGAGTAGGTAAAAAAAAATAAAATTTGATGTGAACGTTGGTTTTGTTCAGTTTGTAATTTACTTTTTTCAAGGGGGCTTCATCAGGTCACATGAGAAATTTTAGTCAGACACTGTGAGTTGTTGCAGGTCCAATGAAGAACTTTGTACCACAAGCATTTCTGATTGATTCATTACAAGCCAGGAGCATGATGTGAGAAGGGAAGCTTGAAACATTTGCCACTTGTCACGTGTAGACTTCGCAAACCAAATTCCTTTCCTGCACTGTTAGCTATTGGAGCAGCTAGGAGGTGGAAGATCACATGAAGCTAACGCATCGACACGTCATCTGCACACAAAGGTACATGTGCTTTACTTGGCCTAGCCAGGTCGTACCAAAAATTCGATGTACCAAATATTCGCCAAGTGCTGGGAAAGCTGGCGCCAGCGCGATGCGACAATGGCGAGAAGACGAGCACAAATGATATAGAGGGTGCTTATCCTCACATCTCGCTCAATTTGAAGTAAAAATAATGATATTTAAAACGTGTGGAGATTTCATTTGTATGCTCAAATATCTATATCAGCTTCATTCATCTATTCAAGCAATAGATTGCAGAAATTACACATGTCGTCTGGAATGGTTTCTGCAGTTTCACCTACTACTGGGATGTACACAGGACCATTCTTTGTTGTACGTTACCTCAGGCTCGTAGCCAAGAATTTTTTTCCAAGGGGGCGGGGGGGAGCCCACCTGTTGAAGTAAAATATATGCTGCTTTCAAAACATTTGGGGAGGGGAAGGGGGTCAAGGGGCCGAGCCTTTGGGCCCCTGTCCTGGCTACGAGCCTACGTTACCTTTTTCATATTAGGGGACGTGCCTGTGAGAGAGGGGGGCAAGCAGCATTCAGTCTGACATTTCATCCCTTCCTGGGGCACGTAATGCTACAGATGTTGGCAGACGTGATTGTGAGCACCCAGTGCATGCCTTACATTTTACAGCTCGAAATGCTCAAACCTGGTGAGGGGCCCATGAATGTGTTCACAGGCAGAAAAGAAATTGACCATGCACAATTAGACCTGGCCAATACGAGGCTAAAACACCATTCTGTCTTTGCACTAGTCGGGCTATTTGCTCCTGTGCTGCCCTTATAAGCGATGCAAAAAAAAAGAAGAGACCCAATAGCGTGTTTATTTTATGGTGGCCACTTAGCCCACCACAATTGCCCATAAAAGAAGGGGCTGTGTGTTCTACAAACCGTGTGCGAAAAAGGACAACTTTGCATAGCTAAGTTAAACCATTGGTGCCTTGGTGCCATCATAAACTACAGTAAAATCTCGTTAATTGGACACCCGTTAATTCGGAAATTCGGACAGCTCTATTGGTCCCGGCCAAAATGCAGGTTAATCTAAGGGACCAAACCTTCGTTATTTCGTTGGAATTCGGCTCCGCACCACTTAATTCGGACAAATGCTGACGGCTGCTGCTACACAAAAGTGTGATGAAGCAGTGCTGGCACCACTGGAGTGAAACCGAAACCTGAGTGGCATCGCCATGGGGGCGATCGCAGCGTCACCGAACGTCGGCGTCTTCTTTCTTCTCTACTCAGCGCCTCCGACGCCATTTTCCCTTGTGTTGTCGTGTAGGAACCATCTCTTCTTGCGGAGTTCTCTTTTTCTTCCATTGTGACCGTATTTGCATGCCACCACCATAGTGCGCTACAGTGATGGCAACGCCGAAAAAGCGGCAGAACTACGACGCGAAGAACTTGGCGACTAAAGTGGAAATTTTAGAAGCACTGAAGAACGGCGAATCGCGACAGCAGGTTATGACCAAGTACAACGTGAAGCGGAGCACGTTAGGAACGTACGTGAAAAATGAACAACAGATTCGACAAGCCTTCGAAAGCAAGAAGTTTCATGCCTCTAGAAAGCGGTTGCGAACCGCAGCTCATCCCCAGCTCGAAGAAGCTTTGCTCCGGTGGATTACTGACTGTCGCAACGCGCATCTGCCTTTGAGCGGACCTCTCATCATGGCGCAAGGTGAGAAGTACGCTGCAATGATGAACATTGAATCGTTCAAAGCGTCAGAAGGGTGGTTTGCGAGGTTTCGAGAGAGATGCGAACTTGTCTTCAGGAGTGTGTGCGGCAAAAAGGCCAGTGTTGATAAAAGCGTGACCACCGAGTGGAGAAATGTGAAGCTGCCGGAGCACATCGCCGCATATGAACCACGTGACCTGTTCAATGCAGATGAAACTGCTCTATTTTTCAGAGCTCTGCCCGACAAGACGGTGACTTTCAAAGGGGACGCGTGCATTGGTGGCAAGAAGTGCAAGCAAAGGATAACTGTGCTTCTTGGCGCCAATATGACTGCCACGGAGCGCTTGCCACTACTTGTCGTCGGGAAGGCGCTTAAGCCACGTTGTTTTAAGAACGTCAAAAGCCTTCCTGTTGAGTACACAGCGAACAGGAAGGCATGGATGGCATCGGACATTTTTCGCGGCTGGCTGCAGCAATTGGACCGGCACTTCACGTCGAAGGACCGCAAGATAATTATGGTTGTTGACAACTGCACTGCCCATAACTGTACAGTCGAACTGAAGAGCATCAAAGTAGTTTTTTTGCCGCCCAACACTACGTCTGCTCTTTAGCTGATGGACCAGGGTATCATCAACTACGTGAAGTCGAAGTACCGCAAGCACCTGCTAGAGTGAATGATCCTATGCTCAGAAGCTGGAAAGTTGTATCAAGTGGACATACTCGGCGCAGTGCACATCATCGCCCACGTGTGGAAAAACACTCCGCCGCAAGTCATCACCAACTGTTTTCGGCACAGCGGTTTTGTGAGGCCTGAGCATGCAGCAGTAGCTGACGATGGCACCGAGGAAGTGTCAGCCGAGTCCACCGACAATGACTGCCCGACTTTCGATGCTGTCCTTCCCACAGATGTGACCTTTCAGGACTACATCGCGATTGATCATGGTGTCGCCACCAGTGGTCTCCTGAGCGATCAAGAGATTATTAATGATGTCACGGGCGCCCATGAAGACCACGATTCCGACGAAGAATCATGCGAGGAGATACAGCCCCGACCTCATCGCACCTCACGGGAAGTCTTGGAGGCGCTGTTAATATTAGAGGACGCTTGCCAGAACACTCCCGACAGCTTGCGTACTGTTGGCCATTTGGAACAGTTAAGAAAAAATTGTGATGTCAGCCGGAATGTGCGCGAAAACGCAGACGACAATTACAAAATACTTCAACAAATAAAGGTATGCTTCTGCAGCTTAATTTTAAATGTTGTTTGCCCTGTTCATTCGTTCATTCAGCATTCGGTTAATTCGGACAGTTTCTCCGGTCCAGTGAAATCCGAATTAACGAGCTTTTACTGTATATAATTTTTTTTTGCTTTCCTGTCGAAAACAGAGGTGGTACATGTCTCTTTTCGAATATTTGAGTTTTTGTCAAAATTTATTGTGCTTATATTTAAAATTTTGGTGGCCTAAAATTGTGTTTTGTCTGCCTGTTTTTGGTGCCTTAAATGAAATCTTTCGTGCCTAAAAATCTGGCCTCTACTGATGAGTACTAGCTGCAGGCACACAGCAGTGGAATTGTCCCCTTCCCTCCTTTAGAGAGAATCATATACTCAACAATTCTACAAAGCTGTGGTGGGCAGTGTGCACCCAGCGACTTCCAGAAGCCTTATGGTGCGATCTTTCAAGATGAGAACTTACAGGCTACTGATTGCCAGGTCGAGGGGGGGGGGGGGGGGCTGTGTATCATTAAAAAACTGTCCTGTTTGTGGCAGCACTGAGAAGTGAGCCCAGTAGCTACTGAATTGGAAGTCGATACTACTACTTCCCTACTACCGCAACAGCACATTTTAAGAGTTGCCCATGTGAGGATTCGTCATCCTTATCGATCAGCTTATCTAGCAAGAAATTTGTATGGAATAGGAAGATAAGGAATTAATCTGAAAGGCCTGTTCCGCTGTGGAATTCCTTAGGCAAAAAAAATGTCACCAAATGCACAAAGCTTAGTATAGAAAAGTGATTGATTTGACATGGTGACGAATATAAAAATACAGTAAATGTTGGCACATTTGCCACAGCATTTTTATTTACAAATGCACAAGTGATTTTCACACAGTATTATGGTAAACAGTTCTACAAAATAGTAGGTTTCGCAAGTTGGTTTCTAGCTTCCATATTTACAGCACAAGATGACACCACAGAATCTGCCACATGGACTCTAGGGGTCATTTGTGCCTTCTTTGTGGTGCCACCTTGCACTGTAAATATGGAAGTTGACTTTGACAGCACTGTAAATATTGTTTCAGAGAGCAGGATTATTTATGCCAGATCTTTGGATGTGGTGGTGGGGGCCGAAGCTCCTGTGTTTAACTACTCATTGGCCAGTATAGGAGCAAAAGGTAAGCTAAACATATTGTGCCATTTTGTGTTTTTTTGTTCTTGATTCACTTTTGTTTTACTGAGTTGATCACAAGACATACAATTCACTGTGGTAGCTTAGGGGGTGTTCTGTTTTACTATAAAACTGAGGGACACAGTCTATAATACTGGCCATGACAGCTGTGTTTGTATTGGAATGAAGTGTGAAATCTTCAAGCATCTAGATTATCGTGTAGTACTCATGATTAAAACGAGACATCAAAAGCTTTAGTATAATGACTGGTACTCGCAATTTCTTGAGGCAACCTTGTCATGTCGCAATAAATCTGTCACAACGCTCAGAGAAGGGGGGGGGGGGGGGGGAATCCAGGCTTGTTGTGCCTGCATATGTATGTGCCTCTTCCATTTGTTCATGTCTTTTTGTGTACTCAACTTGTCCAAGCACAATGGTAATATAGGCCATTATGTGGATTGAACACCATGGAAATGAAAGTTACTGTATCGGCTAGTGCTGAATAGTGTTTCAGTCTGTTAGCACTGCACATTGAAAAAATCTCGTGTGGTCAATTCCGGTGTGCCTCTACAACGTGCATAACAGGCTGTGACAATGTTTGTGTAATTTTGTATTCAGGATCCAGCGCGACCACTGCATCCCATACTACACCCCATACCACAACTCGGTTGCCTGGGCCCCAGCAGTACAGTAAGGCTTCTTTGTTGCGATTCACAAAATAATACATTTTTAATGTAGTGGGAAAGCTACTTGCATTCAGTTCAGAGTAAGCATGAGTTCTCTGTCATGAGCTGTTGACACTCATAGAAGTCAGTCCTGCGAAAGTTGGTTGTTACCTTCTGCTGTGCTCAACGTCACATTATTTGCTCAGCTAGATAGTGTTCTAAAAAATAAATTTGGCCAAGAACATGCTCTTCAAGAAAAGTAGATTAATAGTAGGCCACAACAATGATTACAGCATGAGAGTGTGCGGTCTGTGGTCTACTATTTAGCCTCTGCCCATCCAGTTTCATATTCTGGCAAAGGTATTCCTGTTGTCACTCCAGCAACTTTACTGGCATCTCATAAAAGAATACTTCGCACATAAAGCCACAGTTTTTAGTAATGTTTGTCAGCTTCATTAAAACAATTAAATTAAGAAGGAAGCACTATGTTCATGCTACATTACCTTATACGTAAGACCTTTTTGTATTATTTATGCAGCATCATCCTTCTTTCAGCTGCACATTATTTCATCTATTTCAGAGAATAATCGTCAGATGACATCACTGATCCACAATTTTTTATGAATTGTTTCCAGTGCCTAGATCTTCTGTGGCTCCACTTGGCACCACTGAATTGCCAATGCCAGACATAATTGGTGAGTTTACTCTTACCTGCCTATTTCTTATTACCACATGTAAGGAATGGCACTCTTGCTGTCTGAAAATTTTGTTTGCGCCAACTTGGCCTCATCATTGTACTCACCTACATTACCTGTAACACTGTGCGAAGCACTTGTTTACATATATGTAGGGCTCACAGTCACTTGTATGGCATGCTCCAGTCTTCTTACTAGTACAGACATATCATAACTCCCAAGTGGGAAGATCCAAAAAGTATTTGAGACAAGTACATTTTCCAGGTACTGTATTTATTCGAATCTAGGCTGGCCCCTAAAATTCCGGAGCCTGAACAAAAAAAAAAAAAAAAGAACCCTTACCTCGATTGTAGGCCAAACAAAACAGCGAAGACAGCGTTCACAAAGAGAAAACATTTATTGAACATGAAAATGAAATAAAGCGCTTGGTTAGTGCGATACAAATAACTAGAAAAATACAGCCACTAGTCGTGTGTGTTTTTTGTTGCCATTTTTTTCACACTGCTTCACGTTATTTGCATCAAAAGATGCCGCGCTTGCCAATGGTGTGCTCATTCGGAGTCGTTGCTGCTTTGCTCATCACTGACTTCTTCGTTGCTGTATTCAAGCAGTGCGCAATCCTCGGTGCCATCAAGTGCATTGGATGTGCCGCACTTCTTGAAAAAGTGCACAATGAAAATTCCCGGGTTGTTGTCCCTCGCTGCAGCCCCTCCAGCGACGCACATTCTTTCGTCCACTTTTAAAGTATCATCCGGCTTGTACGTTGGATGACTCCCTGGCTAGGACAACTTTTCTTTTACAAGCGGCAATATAACGACACCGCCTGTTTGTCGCCATTGAGCTACGCCACACACAGACTACTAGAAGCGTGACTCAAAATGAAGAACGTCTCACACCAACACTCGCCACAAAGATCAAAACTGCGTCCTCATGTGCATGTTTGAGCCAGGTCTGGGCTTAGCTACTAGCAGCTGGCTATAATACTGTCTAGGTGGCACCAGTTCTGCACAAATTTTCTCGATTAAAAATAGCGTGTTTTTCGGAATTCTTGAATCTAAGCCAACCGTCCAGTTTGATGCAGAGAAATTAAAGAAAAACTATCAGCATAAATTTAAATAAGTATGGTAAGCAAAGCAGAGTGTCTACTAAGGCTGGCCTGCTTTGCACTAGCTTGGCTGTTCTAAGTTCAGTGAAAACGCTGGGTACATGACAGACAGATCAATGTGTATCCATAATTTTGTATTCAGGATCCAGCACAAGCAATGCATCCCATACTGCCTCTGGGTTGCCTGGACCCTGGCAATAGTCAGGTCTTTTGTTGCATTACTATCATCTGTAATTTGACATATATGACTGGTACTAACTTGATTTCTTAATGTAAATGTACAATTCGTAAAGTGACTTTGTACACAATTTTTACTTTACTAGCGTTAAAGAACCACAGGTGGTCGAAATTTCTGGAGCCCTCAACTACGGCATGTTTCATAATCATATAGCGGTTTTGGGTTGTTAAACCCCACATAATTATCAATTACTTCACTAGCAGCATGAAAATTTGAGTGTTGATTTCAGTTGTAATGTTTTCTAAGGTTTATGCGGTTTCAAATGCATGATTAACAAATAATTCAGTGTTAATGTAACAAGAACTTTACTGCTTTCAGTTACTTCAGAATAAGGATGCATTCATTATCATGAATTTGTGGAGCTCATTGGAGTCAGTAGTGTAAAAGTATTTTAAAATACGTTTACACTCTAGTCGAATGACACCATATTTGATCTGCTGACTATTTTTGAGGGTGTCTTTTCTCATATCACACTACAATGACATAAACAGTCCGCCGACAATGTGTAGAAGAAACACACCTTTTGCGTATTGTCATGCTCCCATCCTTTTGTTGCCCAGTTCTTTAGGCACGCAGTAGGCGCGCACGACGACACTGACGGAATGCGCTCAAATCAATTCAAACAGTTAACCACCTGCTCTGCTCCTTTCCTCATTTTCTACTATCCTCCCCTCTCTGCCATAGTCCCTCTTGGGATACGCAGCGTGGTCCCCACCATCTCCCCCGGCATCAAGGCATAGGGTGTAGACTGACAAAGGGGATGCAAAGAAAAGAAATTTGTGGGGCACACAAAATGCTCTTCAAAGGGACAAAGACAAATTACGATTTGTCAGTAAAAGCTCAATGTATAGCAATGTGTAAAACGGCAATATTATTAACAGCATGCAGTGTCCTACTTACTGATAAATTAAGCTAAATGTATCACACCACAGGTGGCACGAGTGGGACATTTTTTAAATGATCCCGATGACGTGAGAGTGCCTGAGTACAATTAATCGCTGGTACTCAAACTAGCTACCATAAAAAAAGAGTCATATGTGAATTAAGAGATATAAAAAAAATGATGCTTGTCTGTTTGTGTTTGATTTATAGAAAAAAGAATCGCCTCAGCCATTAATCTTTCGAGCTGCTAACGATGAGTCTTCTGACAGGTTTTGCTGCTGTTTACTGTCTGCCATCATGTTAAACTATGACAAAATATGCTGTCTTTGAAAGCGTCGGCGTCGGCCTAGTGGTTCCAGATGGTTCACCTACATTGTCAGCAACTGACTCAGCAGCCGACCATCTGCGTCTCCCTAATGTCTGCATTGGTGTCGTGTTGCTCTGGTGTAAACAAACTTTTACCTTCTGCTGTGCTTAACTACACAGTGTTTGCCGAGCTAAATAGTGTTCTAAAGATAAATTTTGCCAAAAATATGCACTTCAAAAAGAGTACAATAATAGTAGGCCATAACAATAGTTACAGCATGACAGTGTGCAGTCTGTGTTCTACTATTTAGCCTCTGTTCATCCAGTTTCAGATTCTGGCAAAGGTATTCCTGCTGTCAGTCCAGCAACTTCACTGGCATTTGGTAAAAGAATACTTCATAAATAAGGCCGCATTTTTTAGTCATGTTTGTCAGCTTTGTTAAAATAAATTAAGAGAAGCAGTACGTTCACATCAAACTACCTTAGATCTGAGACCTTTTTCTATTGTTTATTCAGCGTCATGCTACTCACAGCTGCCTGTTACTCGATCTTTTTCAGAGAACATGTGTCAGCTTGTGCGTACTGACACCACTGACCTTCAATCTTTCATGAATTGTTTTCAGTGCCTCGAACTTCTGTGGCTCCACTCTACACCACTGTATTGCGAATGCCTGACCAAACAGGTGAGTTTTCTCTTACATACCTGCCTATTTCTTATTACCGCACGTAAGGAGTGGTACTCTTGCTGTCTGAAAGTTTGGTTTGTGCTGACTTGGTATCAACATTATATTCATCTACATTACCTGTAACACTGTGCGAAGCACTTGTTTGCGTATGTGTAGAGCTCACAGTCATTTATATGGCATGCTCTAGCATTTGTACTAATAAACATATATCTCGTTAACTCCAAGTAGAAAGAATAAAAAAAGTTTTGAGACAAGCAGATTTTTCAGGTAAGCAAAGCAGGGCGTCTACACTGGCTCATCGCACAGGTTTCAAAAATATAGAGTCGCTCAGACAGCTTTTGTTTGCAGCAGTAATTTTTTTTAATGCGAAAATGACTAAGAGAAAAATGACACTCTGCTTTTGATAAATGGTTTCAGCCTGCAACTAGAAGCCAAGCTAACAGAAAACGACACAACTTGGTAGTTGTGTCGTTTTGAGCGACACAGTCTGGCAAAATCTAAAATCAAGATGGGAGCTGACAGAGTGAAACATGTAGTGGGATAACCAGAGTGAACAGTGAAAGTGCCTTAGACAGGCTGGCCGACGTTTCAATAGGTGGACCTATCTTAGTCAAAGGTGCCGTGTCATCCTTGGCATGTTGGTGAAAAAAAGAAGATTAAGGAGGGAGCGAGCGCCCTGACAGAAGCGCTTGCTTGACGAGACGTGTCTGGGCGAGCGTGCATTTGCGAACAGACGCACGCATAAAGGAATGCGCGGCTCTCTTTGTAACTCTATCCTACGCACCCACGCCCATAGGCATGGGAAGGGTGGGAATGCCACTGTTAACCTTTGGGGTTGGGGGGAGCGCATAGTCAGTCTTTTGCATTGGCATAATAGGGAGTGGTGTGGTGATTCCGGCAGACATAAAAGAGGTGGGGGTGACGCTTCAACAGTAAAGCCCCTAAAGCGATGTACAGTGGAATCTCGATGATACGAATCTCACGGGGTCACGAAAAATATTCGTATTAGCCGAAATTCGTATCATCGGAACAAATAAAACTACCTAAATTAACAAAGAGTCAGACGTGAACTCATCCAGGCACAAGTACGTGAAAAGCATTTATTCACTTGCCTCGGGTGGGCGGCGCACTGGTCAAGAAAAAGAAAAATCTTCCGATTCTTACAAGCCATCCTCCTGTCAAGGAGTGACAAAAACTCTTCAAACAACACGCTGTCATCCACGCCTTTTTGTTTGCGCGATAGACGCACGGCAAACGACTCTCGCGCTTGAAGCACCGAGGCTTTTGGAACTTTCCTACTACGGTCAGCTTAAGCTTTTCCGATCCGTCGGCTTTACAGCACAAGAGCACAGTAATACGCTCTTTGCTTTTTTCCTCCTCTGCATGTTTCGCCTTTTAAATAGAGGCTCTTTTCGGGTTGCAGGTTAAAAAAGAGACCTGCCTCATCAGCATTAAAAACATCACGAGGCTCATACTCTGCAATGAGTGACGGCAGCTTCTCTAACCAGTGGCTGACAACTGCCTCGTCAGCTTTTTTCACTTCGCCGCAGACCCTTTTGTAAACGAGAGCGTGCCTAGTCTTAAAGCGCTGCAGCCACCCCACCTGAGGCCCGAAATCCGTCGATATGCAGAGCAAGTGCAAACTCGTCGGCTTGCTCCCGCAAAACTTTGCCATCGATATTCACGCCAGCTGCGGTTACCTCTTTAAACCAAGTCAGGAGAGTCTCTTCAAGTTTCACGTGCTGAGCGGTCTTCGCTTGCTTTGCGTTGAACGTTGAATGAAAGCACGTTTTTCATTATGGTCTCTCGCTGTCCAACAACTGTGCTCAGTGTTGACGTTGCAAGGCCTAGCTCCTTAGCCAACTCCGTCCGCTTTCTCTTAGGATCCTCATAACCTTTCGAAGGATGTCTAATTTCTCCTTAAAGGAGAGTGTTTTTCGCTTGCGAGACATAGCTCGTTGCGACTAGGCAAAATGTCGCAAACACAAAGAACGCGTCCGAAGCAGAGCACTGCAACCACTCCGTCCAACGCCACGCAGAGAAAGAGGAAAAGCACAAGAGCAACAAAAGCGTCACCGCCCCACTTGACCCGCGCAGTCCGCCGCGTCGTCGCGTCCTCGCCGCCGCACCCAAAAACAGAGAAAGAAAGGAAACCGTGGCCAGCGCCATCTCTAAACCTAAACCGAAATCAAAGGGCGCAAGCAGTCTCCGAGGTCTCCGATATTGCGCACGCTGCGCGCCGATGTTGGAGGCGCCACGCGCTCTTGGCTGGCACCGTTGGCAAAATGCCAAACCGGCGGCGCAGCGCGCATTCCGGCGCACGGCTGAGCGCTGTTCCATTTCGCGGCCGTCAGTGGGGCGGCGTTCATTCGTATCAAACGACGGGGGCAGAAAATCGATTCGTAACAAACATACTCTAGCGCATTGCAAAGTAATGGGGCTCGGCAGGGACCACAGAAAAATTCGTATCATCCGGAAATTCGTATTAGCCGTGATCGTATCATCGAGATTCCACTGTATGTGGTTATTCACGCGCCTCCTCTCTTTTCCCCTTCCTCCAACCTCTCCTAGGCCGGCGCCGCACCGGTATTGGCCAGATGCAGTCACGTAGGACCGCTCGCAGTGTTCGTTTGTTTACACTCGCTCGTGGCTGCCATTTTTGCTCTGAAGGTACGGACTGCTTGGGCTCAGTGCATCTGTTTCGACGGATACGAACTTGTTCGTCCTTGCGCGCTGTGCTGGGAAATATTTTTCATCCAAAAATGTTATCGCTCTTTGTTGCCGTGAGTGCTTGTTTCGCCTTCTGCTACCAGAACAAGTCTAGTGATGGCCGAAAGCTTTTTCTGATACTGCCCGTTAAAGGCTAACTCCGTCGATTTTTCGACCATGTCGAGGTAATGGTGTTTCTATGTTGCTGAGACAATCTTCTCATGAGCCCAATAGCTGAAATGCTCAGGAACATTAAAAATAGTTTTTAATAACAAAAAGGCTCAAAACTGAAGCCTGACCGGGTGCCTAGCTGTGTATGACGTAACATTTGGTAAGAACTGGAAGCTGTATACTGCTTTCGCTGGCGCGTAATATAGAGAACTGTGAAGGCCAGACCAGCAAAGCGCCAACCAAACACCACAGAGGAAGGAAGAAAGCTTTCCTGTGCTATAGGCGGTTTTGCCAGAGCCTGCCAGTCTCTGGCAACATTGTGCGTTCACTGGGGAACCAACCCTGGAAACTTCCGGTTTAGCTTATTTTAGCATGGTTTTAGCATTTGTTGCTGGCTGCAACTGCTTGTGTTTCGATGTTTCATGCGGATAAAATGATTTCGATGAAGCGCTGGCAAATCGAGGTCAGCTGTGTCAAGCCAGGATGCAGTCTACATGCCTGAATTAATTTTATATGCTAGTCAAAACGTTCAGTTTTCTGACCGATGACGATAGAAAGAGTGCATGCATTGCAGCGATCACGCGAGAAAGCTGGATTTCCACCAAGAGCGCATAGGTTTGTTCTGCTGATTTCATCAAAGGTAATGTAAAGCTCAGCGCAGACTAATGACACAGAGGCAATACTCAGGTGTTGGACTAGATGAAGGCCCCCGTTGCTGGGAACACATCCGTCACTCTCGTCTTCCACCCGTGGCAGAAAAGTGTACTGATGCGGAAAATGGGTAGCAAAACGTGGAAGCTAACACTGAAAATCCATCGCAAAGGCGTTTATTTTATAGTTTGAGCTATATCGATGATGCGTTCTGTTCGAAACAACACGGGACACAAAGTAGCCGCGCTTAACATTAATCGCTGCACAGTGTACGCCATGGTGTCTACGTTTCGTTTTCGTTCATTTGATTTTTTTAGAAAGCGACGTCGGCGAGTCGGCTCTCATCTGTGCAAGCAAATGACTCATCGTCTGTCTTTCTGCCGCTAATGAACATCGCCGCATTTAAGCTCGTTTATTTTTTGGGTGTGAAGATGAACTGCCGGCTTAGGTAGGTTCAACATGAAAATTTGGTTCACAAATAGTTTACTCGTGAGTAAAACATAATAGTTTGCGTGACCCTGCAGCCGCAGTTTACGTCATCACATCAGTAAATTTGATGATTTCTCAGTCATACGAACACTTCGGATTGCAGGAGATTCCGATTGCCGCTGATCTCTTTAAAAGTCCCGGTGTTACACAGGCGCAGAAATAGGCGTTTTATCCTGAGGTTGTGTGCTTAGACGAAAATACAAATATGTTCGGGGTTCAACAGGAGAAAGGTTTTAAGTTCTAGTCAAAAAGCTGAATTGAACAACTTCACTTTTTTCCTGCACATCGACGATCTGGGTGTGCTTTGAAGACGTGGGCAGGGAAAAGACAGGTGTGCGCTGTCAATTCCCGGTCCGCATTTTCAAAGTGCATCCACATCGTTGACATGCAGAACGAAATGGCCCAATCAACTTTGCTGACAAAGTCCTGCAATTTATGCATTTTCTGTTAGTATAGGCATGACCACTATTAAAGGTAAAATGGAGCAGGGAGCCACGCTCATTGGAAGGCCACGCAGATATCTTGCGCGGCGCCCGTCGGCCACGCGAGCCGCGTTACCTGCAGCAGTGGCCGTGCATGTGCCTGCCGTGTGCTACGTCTAGCCCCTTCATGTAGCCGCTAGACGTTGCTTCAAACACATCCTAAGGAATGCGCCAGAAATAATAAAGCAGCAAATTCAAACACACCACGAAGACATCGCCGGAATCATTGAAAAAGCATTGCCGGAAGTGCCGCGCCGGAAGTCTAGCGGGGTAGGTTGTTCGGCGCGAGCCGGTTTGCTTGCAAACACCGAAACCTTCTACAGTCGAGCCCACCTATAACGGCCCCACTTGAAACGAACTTTTGCTTAAAACGAACAATATCCGCTTGACCGTGAAAATTATACATTGGTTCATTGGCACAAAATCGCACTTACAACGAACGTCGCCGAGCGCCGCTGATTGGTTGCAGTGAACGAAGTCCGTGGTCCGCCGACCTCCTGGCAACCCAATTTCGACCACCGATCAGGCATCGGCGAGGTGCCCATACATTCTTATTGTTAAACGCCGACCCTGCCTCCGTGCCCCTCTAGTTGCCGCTCTCCCCGAATGCTTTTTGTTAGCACCCCTCCGTCCTTTGTCACCCTGCTACTCTGAGCACCCCGCATCGACGGACGAGGCCCGTGTTTTCACACTGCCCCCGATCTTTCGAAGACCGGTCGGCCATCTACCCTGTTTTTGATCGCTGGTACTGTCGTTTGCGTCGCCGGCCTGGAGTGACCACACCATTTGCCAACATTGTCGGCCACCAACTGTATCCGATAGTCTGCGTCTAGTGCACGCGCGTACGCTACCCCACCGACTCTAATAATTTGCGATTCCTTTCGTGTTTGGGACTTATTCTCGCTCACATCGCACTCGGCTCAGCATGCCTTCTGCGTGCTTGCGGAAGCGCGAAAACGGCTGTTAGTTTGCACGGAACGAATTGCAAAATATCGAAGTTCGTGAGGCCACGCAAACCCGCCGGCGCAACGAAACGATTTTTCGACTACGGCCGCTGATACTTCAAACACCGCTGCGCGCACCAATTCAGGCGGCCATGCGCTCTTTCCAAGTTTTTCTACGTGCGAGTTTCGCGGACCTTCCAAGCAAGCTACCCTACCTGCCTCCTTCCCGTCTGTTTTGGTTTTGCAAGGTCGCCCTCCCGCCGCATTCTCCTCTCTCTTTATCGCAACTTCTTGCCCTTCTTTCGCAAGTCGGCTCACCTCTCTTGATTACAACCCCTTCGCTCGTCTCCACCGCTCCGCGACGCCTGTCACGCTGGCTAGAATTAGTTTCATTTTCTGACTGGAAATGGACCCAGAGCTGTTCCACGCACTCGGGCATGTGTCTCGCGTGTGCGCGTCTTGCTCGCTCTTGGTGTGCGTGTGTGGTCATGATGGCCGACGGGAACACTAGCACACTTTTTTGTGCCGCTCAACAAAACGTCAAAAGTGTAACCACTTGGCTTGAGCGTAATCCGCGTGTTAGGTGCCGCGTTGCGGAGGGCTTGCTCATAGCTGTTCACCACCTGGCAGCCCACTTGCCACTTCGGGCGTCCCGGTATTCAGCTGTGGAGATGCTGAATATTTGTCGGCGGTCGTGACGGCTACATGCACGCGAAACTGTTTTCGCGAGGCTGACTTCGTTGACATTGGGCCCGATGCGGAGCCTGAAGCTTCCGAACTGCGTCGGCGATTTGTGGCAGGGCGTCGTCGACTCCGACCTGGGAGAGCGGGTGGGACATCTGTTGCGATGGTGTAATTACGGCCGATGATGATGCCGACACTGCGGAACCGTGCACGGATTGGGGCATTGTGAATGAAGTGCGTGGCGAGAGCGATTTGGAGGAATCGGATTGCAAGAACGACGAAACTTTGGAGCCAGTGCCTCATGCAGCTTATGCCACGGGCCTCGGCGAACGAGCACACTGCCGTTTTAAATGAACTCGAGACCACCCTTATCGCTTCTGCTATTCGAAACATGTGCATCATGGACATTTTGGGGCATAAAAAGTTTGTGTTTTCACTCGCAACTTTTTTTTAAAAGCTGTGTTTTATTTACTACGAAGTTCGGGATACATCGAATGGATGCCGCGTCACGCTCAGGTTCGTTATAAGCGGGCTCGACTATATACCCGTGCGAAACACCACCGCCTACGCCTTGTGGCCAGCACAATAAACGCTGTAGTGGCCAAACTAGTGATGGCATCGGCTGACACTTCCGTTGACATGCCAAACTTGACGTGACACAAGCATTGTTGCCAATAATTCTGGCAAGCGAGGTGAGCTTTTCAAGGTAATATTTTAAATTAATTTGCAAACAAACAGCGCATCTCTCAAGCTTGTAATTTGGCATAAATGACGGAAATGTGCAAAAAAACATACCCAACTGATTTCATTCAGATTCCTTGAACTCGAAAGATTGCCGGAATGGGCGACAAAAGAATTGCGACAAAAGACATAGTTATGTAGAATCGAAAATAAGAACTTCAGGCCGACATTTTCGAATCCACTTTGCGAAGTAAGCTGCAAGTCTCTCATTATGAGTATGGTTCGATGTTTGCTCAATTCAGTGCCTGCTTTAACATTGTAGACAAGTTGCAGTTGTGCAAGATATCGCAATCTTTGACTCGGGTTTCATTAACGCTTTTGTGGGGGCTATTTTTTTTTCTTTGTCAACAATACATGCGTACGTGTTCTGCTTGCCGTTATGCGCCAACTGATTTGAGTTCGTGGTACTGGTTTGAGCGCTTAGAATATACGCAGAAGGAGGCTCAAAATTGTGATTGTAAAACTTCAAAGTTCTCGCGTTGCTGTTTCCAATAAACAAAGCTGGCAGCAACTCGCATTAAGATTGGCAGCCTCCATTGGATTTTCTTGCGTGTTCGTATATTTCAGAGTAAATGGCTCTCTGTGGCTCACTTAGGGTGACTGATCAGCCGGGGGACTCGTGATGCAAGGGCAGCTATGCAAAGCGTGCATGCCTTCGAGTCATTGCGTGCGTACATCCTTTAGAAACCTAACACGTGCGTGTCATTTCACGTGATAGTTTATTTGCTATTTCGTGTGAAGGTATATATTCGTGAGTGGAGCACTCGCGAAGTAATGGTGTATGGTGGCACACTAGTTCATTCATATGCTTTCAGTGATATCGTTTGTGTGTGAGATACATCTACAACACGCACTTGTGAAATGTGAATGGCGCATCTAACCACTTCACGAAACAACTACAGCTGTTCGAGTGTATCAACTACTTGCCTTCTGGCACATTAAGGCCTTAGATGCCTCACCAAATGCTAAATTTGGCCGTCGGCGACATCGCCGTCCAGCTTCGACAACATCAACACGTCTTGTTGCTTTCACTGCATTACAGTCGCTGTGAATTCTCTCTGCACATATTGTGCACCCTATATACGGCGAAGCTTGCACCACCCATGCGCTGAGTAAGGAAAGATAGTCGCACGGTCCCATCAGGCGCTATCGTGCCAGCTAACAGAAGGGTAAGCCATAGCAGCCTCAAATGAATGTTTGAGCGATGTTATTTACAGTAGGAAACTTAACGTCCTAAGCGATGTAACAAGAAAAAACTGAAAGTCTTGGTAACGATCAAATGTTTACGTTTAAAAACATACATACTAAGGGGTGATGTGCACAAAGTCGACATCTGTTCACTGTGACGCGGAGTGACTCGATTAAGGCGCGATCACACATACGCATTGGGCGCGCTTGTGATCTGTCATGGGTTAATGTTACA
The DNA here is from genome assembly GCA_013436015.1 of Rhipicephalus annulatus. NCBI lineage: Eukaryota > Metazoa > Arthropoda > Arachnida > Ixodida > Ixodidae > Rhipicephalus > Rhipicephalus annulatus. The sequence continues at coordinate 26,641 of WOVY01016031.1, read as the reverse complement.
CTCGTTAGATCGCTAACGCGAACGCGCTCAGCGCGCTGTCTGCTAAGCAATTGCTCTGGTCGTGAAAGCATAGCGAAACATACTGTATAAAGAGTGGCCACTCGAGCCTTTTCGCGGCTCAGCAAGATAGGCTCTGACCAACATCTAGATGACGCGCCCATGCTGGCTTCTACTCTTCTGACACGACATATAATAGCTGCCTTAGGAGGTCAATAAAAACTTAAGTTTGGCATCAAATTTTCGCAATGAACAAACTTTATTGATTTGTGCAATTTTCTACATACGCTGTACAACGTGTCCCGCTGAGGACGTTTATTGCCTTACCATGAAAGTCAGTAAAGTATGACCAGAAATTATTGTTTTTCTGCATTTATTTTGCACATAGGGCACAAGTTCATGTGGCTTACATTTGCTGTAGATGCATTCCTTTCGTGAAAGCATGGGTGAATAGCCTAGTGGTAACGACACTCGCTTTCTAAGCATGAGGGCTCAGGTTCAAATCCCGGCATTGGAAAAAAAGTTGTTATTTTATTTATGCAAAATATGTTATCGGGTCTGACCAGCCACTCGTGGCTCGGCCGCAGGGTCCTACGGGAGTGTCCGCTCTTTATGTAGGGATGTTTCTCTATGGTGAAAGGGCATCTGCAACGCAAGAGTAATGCAGGTGGCGCCACGTTCAAAAAAAGAGTGCGAAGGAGAGGAGACCAAGGAGAAACGAGAGTGGAGGAGGAGTGTCGCTACTTTACAAAGTTCTAGGGGCTTTATGACAGACTTTTACTTTCTGCCATCTGTTGCCAGAAAGGGAACTGCCCATGCTTATGCCCACACCTCACCTCATACTTTCTGTACCTTTCTTTTATTCGTCCCCTTGCCCTCTTCGTCAAGCAGCTAAGCTGAACCGTGCTTCCTCAAGGGTTCATCGAACTTAACGGCAGGACTTTTTTAAGCCGCTCGCCACGATTAACCAGCGCTTCTCTATTTTGCAAGTCAACCTTTTTTTACTTTTGTCTCTTTTTTATTTCAACGATTTTCTCTTCTTAGTCTTTTATCCCTATCCCCTTTATCAGGCGCTCCTCCCCTGTATCCTTATCTTTTTTTTTCAACATTCTTGTTTTCTTGTTTGTTTTTTTTTTTTTCACTCATCGGCAAGGATTGCCGAAAAAAGTGCCTGTTTGCTTATGCGTCCGGGCTACGAGCGGAAAAGGCCGAGCTGGGGGAAGGCGAGTGGTCGGCAGAATCACAGCTGGACTGTACTGTGGTCCCTTGTCCGACGAAATAACTCCTAAGCAAGCGACGACGGGCCCCATACGCGGTGCGATGTTATCGTATGTGCCCTTCGCCTGACGGTGACCACTGGGTCATTTCATTTCTGCATCACCCGCGTTCATCCCTAGCATTAGCGCGCTTTTACCCACACATAAAATGGGAGATGTGTAAGCGATGTTATTGCTTTGGACTCCGTTCAGATCAGCGGCGAGCGCACTATTCCCCTGACAGTGTTCATATAATTGCTATCGCAGTACCCCTCCCCGCCCACGTTTGACATATTTTACCTCCTCCCCCACCCCCCCCCACCCCCGTTGAGTAGATCTCCCGAGTTCCGTTTCTCAAAACTTGGCAGGTATGCATATTCGGTACACAAATTTTAAGTCCCTACAGCCATCAGGGTTCAATGTAGCACGTGGCAGTTTAGAATCGCTGAAATCCATAGCTTAATTGTAGCACGTGGCAATTTGGAAATACTGAAAGCCATAGCATAATTTCGACAATATTTACAGAGACAAGATACGTTCATCCTTCAGATAGATATAACCGGTACTACATAAAATCGCTCCTAGCCTACATATCGTACTATTAATGTTCTCTTTCAATTTTTCAATTTTAGCTATAGATATATGCATGTGTCTTTATACAACCACAAAGTTTTTATTTTCTAGAACCTTTAACCCCTCCTCCCACATTTTTTTCTTCCCTCTTTCCTTGCTTTGAAAACTATTCCTACTGCACATCGTTAAGGTCATTGCCAACCCAGAAAGTTCTCTGCGTCTTTTTTTCTTTTTTTCTTTTTCCTTTGCTTTTTTGTCTGTTCACCTTATGGTCGCAACTACCCCAACCCTGCCTTTTTGTTCCCTTCTTTTTTCCTTTTTTTCTGTGTTTATTTTTTTTCTCACTTCCTTAGCATTCCCAATTTTCCTTTTTCTCTGCGAACATGCCACCAAATTCTTGAATCAATTCTGCTAAGCGGGGCCACCTACGGGGATACTGAAAACATATTTTTTAGAAATGACCTTCCCCATTAAACACTGGCTCTTCGGACCCCATCCGGTATCACTTACTATCGACATCCTGGCATCGAAATGTATGCTGCCTGCATCTCCCCCTGGCACGCGGCGACCGTCTGCTGGCTTCGAAAATTCAGGCTCTTTCTTTTACCGCTTTGTGGCACATAGCTTCTTCTTAGTGCATTTTTTTTTGTGTGTTTTTTTTCGCTTTCTTTGTTATCTTTCTTTTTCCCCTCTCCTTTTTTCCCCACCCTCTGAAAACATGTCGAATCACTACCACCTAATCTGAAATGAAGTGAGCACTGCACTTCTCTGCTTTATAGTTTTTTTTCAGACGGCGATTACCAACAGGGACACGCGCCACCGCTAGGATATGATGTCACCACTAACCCCTAAAACCAACATGCGAAAGATGACACGGCATCTTTGACAAAGATAGGTCCACCTGTCAAAACGTCGGCCAGACTGTCTGAGACACTTCCACTGCTCACTCTAATCCCACCACAGTCTGCCAAAACACAACTTTAGGCTTAACCCATAATGCTTAATGAAGTGCTTTTAGAACTGATATTGCAATATATACCAGCGTAATAAATAGAACTAATCAGTTGAAATGGCAAAAAAAAATCTACTAAGATTATTTATTGCAGCTTTGTCAAGATCTAATGCTGAGTAGCACTGCACTGGTGGAGCCAGATGAATTTGGTATGAAATATTTTCTCAAATGTTTTTATATGTAGTGTTTGTGGTAGTTTAGTGAAGTGATAAGTATAAGCATTTCTTCTTAAAATGTGGCTTTTTCAATTATTGCTGGCATTTGTTCATTTTTGGTATCTTGCATATTTGTAATAAAATTAAGTCCAAGAGTCATCTTTATGAGATAAACTTTGACCAATTTGCTTACCGTATAGTGCAGAATATAGGTCGAGATTTTTTCAAAAAAATGTCAATGAAAAGTCACCCCTCGACCTATATACCGGCCCTTGGCATAAACCAAGTGATCGTCTGGCAACAAGAAGTGTCACATGCTTTTTGGGCATCAGCATCGACATCGCCTCTTTGGGCAGACGCCATTTCTATTTTCTTGTTGATTTAATGTTCGTACCGAGTGTCGACGTTACTCTGCGACTAGCCATGAATACGGGGACGCGGCGCCAGTTCACCGCCGCGTTTAAAAGAAAAGTTATTGAATTCGCGGAGGCGAATGGCACCATTGCGGCACAGCGGCAGTTTGAAGTGTCTGAGAAAAACGTCAGGTAATGGCGCAACCAAAAATCCAAACTGTCGGTGTGTAACGCGAGGAAGACGTCGTTTAGCGGTCACCGAGCTGTGTACCCGAACTCGAAGACAAAGTGGTGGATTTTGTCCGCGAGTACCGTGCCAGATCCCTGCCGGTGAATGCGGAGCTCATTCGATCAAAGGCCGTCGAGCTCGCCCGTGAAGCCGATCTATCAAAGAAAGACTTCAAGAAACCCATTTATTGAGTCCGTCGCTTCTTGCAACGCCAGGGATTCGCCTTCCCACGGCGCACGTCGATATGCCAGAAGCTGCCGGAGGTGTACGAGGACAAATTGATAGTTTCAACTCTATGTGAACAGCCTCCGGCGGCAGCATGGCTATATGCTATGCCAGATCTGCAACGCCGCCGAAACGCTGGTGTGGTACGACATGCCGTCGTCCACGACTGTTTGCGAACGCGGGGCAAAATAGGAGAAGCTTTTGTCGACCGAAAGCGAGCATTCGCGCTTCACCGTTATGCTTTCCTGCACGGCTAAGGGCAAAAAGTTGCCCCCCTTCATCATCTTCAAGCGGAAGATGATGCCGAAGGAGGCCTTCCCGCTTGATGTCGTCGTCCGCACTAAGGAGAAGTGTTATGGACAAGGCCCTAATGCGCGAGTGGATCAGGACAATGTGGAACCGGCGGCCCGGAGCACTCCTGCAGCACCGGAACATGCTCGTGTTGGATGCGTTTCGCGGGCACTTGACCGCATCGGTGAAGGAGAGCCTTCGCGACGGATCTTGTCGTCATTCCAGGAGGGATGAGGTCAACACTCCAACCGCTGGACGTCGTCCTTAATAAACCTTTCAAGGACCGGGTGTGTGCGCTGTACACCGAATGGATGGTTGGCGACAACCCGCGAACCCCGACAGGCCGGCTGCGCAGGCCACCTCTTGCGGCAGTTTCTCGTTGGGTCTCTCAGGCATGAAGGTATCTGCCTGAAGAGATGGTGGTGCACGCATTTAAGAAGTGCTGCATTAGCAATGCTCTCGACGGCACTGAGGACAACATGCTATGGGAGGCGGCAAGCGATAAGCAGTCGTCGTCGGAGGAGAGCTCCGACAGCTCAGAGAACTGAATCTGTGAACTATTCCGTGTTTTTTTTTCTTTTTTTTTGCTGGTCAAGGTAAGGGGGTCAACCTATATTCCGCCTCGACCTATATTTTGCATTATATGATACAATGTATACTGCAGCTTAGTTAGTTTTATTGGTAGAAATCTAACAAATGTTCCTTATTGCAGCATCTCAAGATCTGCTGATGGACAGCCCAACAACAGCGGAGCCAGGCGAGTTTGGTATGAGAAGACTTAGGATGCTGCTCTTGTGCACTTTTTTTTTGGAACTTGAGTGATTGAGTGTTAGTGTAGGTATGGTTCTGCTTTTATAGTAGATAGTATTCTAATTATTTTAACCTATACCTGGTGACAACTTTTTGTGGCAGCACGGTCAAAGTTATATGGGGAGAGCTTTCTTCACATGTTACTATGCCAAGCGGTTCATTTGCAGGTGATTTCAGTTTTGACTTCTCAGGCATACCCAACGTGTACACTTTTGTACAAACGTCCATGAGTTATGATATTATTTTCGAGACAGTATTATGAAAGTTTGGTTAGATATGGCTTCTATTTAAAGCTTGTCTAGTGCTTGTGTCACGTAGTTTGTAGACCGAGCCAATGTTGGTCTACTTTCTCGTTGCTTAACACATCGTCTGTATCATGTGAAAGCAGGTCTTTTTTTACTGTGTTCTGAAAACAAAACATTGCTTAGCCCGCTTTTTTTAGCTTCGAGTGGCATGACCTCTACAGAAGAACATATTTCTTAGTACATTGTGTACGTCTAGCACGCAGGTTTGTTGACATGGAACAAGCCCCGTCGCAGTGATCTAGTGGCTAAGGTACTCGGCTGCTGACCCGCAGGTCGCGGGTTCGAATCCCGGCTGCGGCGGCTGCATTTTCGATGGAGGCGAAAATGTTGTAGGCCCGTGTGCTCAGATTTGGGTGCACGTTAAGGAACCCCAGGTGGTCGAAATTTCCGGAGCCCTCCACTACGGCGTCTCTCATAATCATATAATGGTTTTGGGACGTTAAACCCCAGAAATCAATCAATGCTGACATGGAACAATAGTTCCAAGCCTAAAAACATAATATAACTTTGTGGTACTTGATAACTGAAACAAATGGACACAGCACAAGCTCTAAAACTTTTACGAATATCTGTAGCCACAGATTGATTGATTTGCGGGGTTTAACGTCCCAAAACCACTATTTGATTATGAGAGACGCCGTAGTGGAGGGCTCCGGAAATTTTGACCACCTGGGGTTCTTTAACGTGCACCCAAATCTGAGTACACGGGCCTACAACATTTCCGCCTCCATCGGAAATGCAGCCGCCATAGCCGGGATTTGATCCCGCGACCTGCGGGTCAGCAGCCGAGTACCTTAGCCACTAGACCACCGTGGCGGGGCTGTAGCCACAGATTTCAGACTATAGTATGAGAGGACAAATTTACAAGTGCCAAAAAATTATTCTCATACTTAAACACATTGACCATATGGTTGTCTTAGCTGTGGTGTAACATGCTGTATGCAGCAAGTGTGCTCATTTCTTTGTTTTTGTATACAATTGAATCTCTTTTAAGAGAGACAAGAATAAGTATTACTTGCATAAAAACAGGATTTGGTCAGAAAGTGCGAACATCATGCCCTGCTCATAAGAAACACCTCATGTAAGGGACAAGAAATGCTTTCCTGAACATGTCTTTTATGAAAAGGTTCAACTGTAATTTTCCTGCATTAAAGATATAAGGTCAAATTTCTATCTGTAGTAAATGGGTTCTATTCTAGGAGGAGCCAGGACTTTGCCGGAAAGCAACAAAGGCCTGCAAACTGTTACCGACAGTGCACGTGACGATGGAAAGGTACTTGCATGGCATGCTGCGCTACCACTCAATAAAAACTGAACATCTTGGCCGAGTTGTGTAGACTACAATTTAGGAGTAGGAATTTCTGCTTATCATGCAGTCAGCTCACTGGTGGTGATGTGTATATATTCCGGTTTTTCTGTTTGTGCTATTTGCTGGTTGGTATACATTGCCAAGAAAATACACTATCAGTAGAGAGAAAGTCACCTTTTCAAACTATCTGCTAGCTTAAGATTTTTTTTAGACAGTGCACTACTGTCTGATCGTACGCACTGATGATCTCACCAGAGAAAGATTGGCCACCCTGGTGCATTATCTGGCCACCCCCTCCCGTAGGCATTCGTCAATTAACTCACGGCCCTCAGTCCCCACCAGCTGCGGAGCAACTGACCACGGCGGCGGTCAGATCTGCAAAGCAGCAGAGGGTGCTAGGAATCTCTGGATACGGACAGGCCACCATTGGAACTTGAACTTAGCAACATTTAACGTTAGAACGTTATCTAGTGAGGGAAGTCTAGCTGTATTATTCGAGGAGCTAGAAGGCATTAAATGGGATATAATAGGGCTGAGTGAGGTTAGGAGGACAGATGAGGCCTATACTGTACTACAGAATGGACACGTCATTTGCTATCGGGGCTTGGCAGACAGAAGAGAACTGGGAGTAGGGTTCCTAATTCACAGAAACATAGCTGGCAACATAGAGGATTACTATAGCATTAATGAAAGGGTGGTAGGCATTGTAATTAAACTGAATAAAAGATACAAAATGAAGGTAGTACAGGCTTACGCGCCTACATCCAGCCATGATAACGCTCCAGTTGAAAGCTTCTATGAAGACGTAGAATCGGCAATGAGTAAGGTGAAAACACAGTATACTATAGTAATGGGCGACTTTAATGCAAAGGTAGGGAAGAAGCAGGCTGGAGACCAGGCAGTAGGAGATTATGGCATCGGCACTAGAAACGCCAGAGGAGAGCTACTAGTAGAATTCGCAGAACGCAATAATCTGCGTATTTTGAATACCTTCTACCGAAAACGAGAAAACCGCAAGTGGACATGGAGGAGCCCTAATGGCGTAAATAAGAACGAAATAGACTTTATAATGACTGCACACCCAGGAGTCGTGCAGGATGTGGAAGTGGTTGGCAAGGTAAGATGCAGTGACCATAGAATGGTACGGGCTCGAATCCGCCTCGACTTGAAGAAGGAACGACAGAAACTGATACGCAAGAAGCAAATAAATGAGCTAGCACTGAGAGGGAAAGTACAGGAATTCAGAGTGTCACTGCAGAACAGGTACTCTGCTCTTAGCGAGGAAACCAACCTTAGCGTAGATACAATGAATGATAATCTGACGAGTATCATCACGGAGTGTTCAGTGGAAGTTGGAGGCAGGGTAGCTAGACAGGACACCGGCAAGCTTTCCCAGGAAACTAAGAACCTAATTAAGAAGCGTCAAATCATGAAAGTGTCAAGTACAACAGACAAAATAGAACTGGCAGAGCTTTCGAAGCTGATTAATAGACGTAAAGTATGCGATGTAAGAAGGTATAACATGAAGAGAATTGAGCACGCTCTGAAAAACGGAGGAAGCGTCAAAGCAGTGAAGAGGAAACTTGGGATAGGCAAAAGGCGGATGTATGCACTAAGGGACAAAGAAGGCAAATTAACTACCAATATGGATAGGATAGTTAAAATAGCGGAGGAGTTTTACAGAGATCTGTACTGTAGCCGAGACAACCACGACCTTAATACTATAAGAACTAGCAGTAACCCAGACGACACCCCACCGGTAATGATAGAAGTCAGAAAAGCTTTGGAGAACATGCACAGAGGCAAAGCTGCTGGTGAGGATCAAGTAACATCAGATCTGCTGAAAGATGGAGGACAGATTGTGTTCGAAAAACTAGCCACCCTGTTTACGAGGTGTCTCCTGGCGGGAAGAGTACCAGAGTCTTGGAAGAACGCTAACATCATCTTAATACATAAGAAAGGAGATGACAAGGACTTGAAGAATTACAGGCCGATCAGCTTGCTCTCTGTAGTATACAAGCTATTTACAAAGGTAATTGCTAACAGAGTAAAGAAAACATTAGAATTCTATCAACCAAAGGAACAAGCAGGATTTAGAACAGGCTACTCAACAATTGACCACATTCATACTATCAATCAGGTAATAGAGAAATGCTCAGAGTATAACCAACCACTATACATAGCCTTCATAGATTACGAGAAGGCGTTTGATTCAGTAGAAATATCAGCCGTCATGCAGACACTGCGGAATCAGGGCGTAGATGAAATATATATAAACATTCTGGAAGAAATCTACAGGGGATCAACTGCTACCATAGTGCTTCATAAAAAAAGCAACAGAATACCAATAAAGAAGGGTGTAAGGCAGGGGGACACAATCTCCCCAATGCTATTCACTGCGTGCTTACAGGACGTTTTCAGAAGCCTAGAATGGGAACAGTTAGGGATAAGAGTTAATGGAGAGTACCTCAGTAACCTGCGCTTCGCCGATGACATTGCATTGCTGAGTAACTCAGGGGACGAATTGCAACTCATGATTACGGAGTTAGACAAGGAGAGCAGAAAGGTGGGTCTTAAAATTAATCTCCAGAAAACGAAAGTAATGTACAACAACCTCGGAAAAGAGCAGCGCTTTGCGATAGGTAATAGTGCACTTGAAGTTGTAAAAGACTATGTCTACTTAGGGCAGGTAATAACCGCAGAGCCTAACCACGAGATTGAAGTAACTAGAAGAATAAGAATGGGGTGGAGCACATTCGGCAGGCACTCTCAAATTATGACAAGTAGATTGCCACTGTCCCTCAAGAGGAAGGTATATAACAGCTGTATCTTGCCGGTACTTAGCTACGGAGCAGAAACCTGGAGACTCACAAAGAGGGTTCAACTTAAATTGAGGACGACGCAGCGAGCAATGGAAAGAAAAATGGTAGGTGTAACCTTAAGAGACAAGAAGAGAGCAGAGTGGATTAGGGGACAAACGGGAGTTAAGGATATCATAGCTGCAATAAAGAAGAGGAAATGGACATGGGCCGGGCATGTAGAAGTACACAGGATAACCGCTGGTCATTAAGGGTCACCAACTGGATTCCCAGAGAAGGGAAGCGGGGTAGGGGGAGACAGAAGGTTAGGTGGGCAGATGAGATTAAGAAGTTTGCGGGTATAAATTGGCAACAGCAAGCACAGGACCGGTTAACTGGTGGAACATGGGAGAGGCCTTTGTCCTGCAGTGGACGTAGACAGGCTGATGATGATGATGATGCATTGAGAATTATAGGTTCTATTGAAAAATTGGATTCAAAGCCCATCTACGTACCTGTAAAGACGCAAATGAATGTGTCTGTACGAGTTACTTTTTTTATCTTTTCACATTCTGGAGCTGGTGCTTTGGGCAGTGCAGCAGCAATGGAAGGGTGCACGCCTGCTGCGAAACAGTTCTTTGACATATTTAAATGAAACCTTCAGGGTATGTCCCCACCAATGGCATAGCTAGAAAGTTTGTTGGGGTGTGGATGGTGGCTTGCATGTCAACATCTGCTTTTGTCATATCAATACTCATGAGTTTTTTACACAAATATGAAGCAGAATGCCTCTTAGAAATATAGTGATTTAATGAATGGCACTGCTTTTCTGTTATGCAGTGGACGCATTAAAGAGAATGTGAAGAGACTAGAAAAATATGTTCAATTTATCAGCGGTTCCGTTTACCGAGTGGGGAACAGAGTTGCAGAATTCAAGTATGAAATAAATAATATATATTAGTGCAAGGTCTGTTTATAAGAAGCAGTTTTATTGAACAGATCTATGTTTACTGGAAGTGTGCTGTACTTCGTGTTCTTCCCATTGACAGCACCTCTTCGACAAATTGTGGCCAATTACCAAGACATTCTAGTTCATCTTTAGTTTGGTATTCGTTCAAAATAGAGTTTTATCAGTAGCGTGCAGACGGTGGTCAGTAGCATATGAGGAGGTGCGACATTAAAAGCACCATATATGACACCCTATTTTTGACCATTATCTGTGTTATCAGGGTTAATGCTTGCACATTTTTAAATATGCTGGTAAAATTGACAAAATTTAAACAGGCATCTAAATTATATTTCAATAAACGCGCGATTGCACTGAGATTTTGACAACAATATATTGTACTCACTAGCCATGATGCAGCAAAAAGCTATAGCTTTGCTAGTGTCAGTATTCTAACTAATGATATTGTTCGTATAGTCAGTTGCACGTGAAAATAGAGATAACTTAGCTTTTTTCAGTTTGTCACTGAAGTTTTCACCGGCCGACTTTTGAGAAGTAACAAGGGCTCCGCTCGTTCCAGCACATACATGTCACACATGCCATGGTAAAATGGTAGTCGCCAGCAGCTGGTCATGTTTACAGTCATGCATTTCCTGGGTCCTTTATTGCAATGCAATATTCTTTTACATGGCCTACTTTTCGTATCTGTATGGGCATCAGAACCCTCATTTTGAGTTTCTACTGTAAAGTGTTGGATGAACATATTATACATGGCCTCTTTAAGAATGAGGGCTCAGGTGTGAGCAGTTTTTCTTCTCCAGTACTGTACAAGCATCATAGCATCTTAGTTTTTAAAACGTTTTTCGTTCCACTGTTTCATAAAGCTGCATATTTTTTTTACATTCGTGTGAAAAACTTTAAGCTAATTGCATAAGCTGCAATTTTTGAATGGTGCTGTGTGACAATGGTGCAACTTCTTTCTGCAAATACCGTAGTCTTTTAGTACAAAAAGGGGGCTTACTACAAAGCACATTTCTTGTGTCATAGTAGCAGCCTCGTTGATGTGGCTTTGCCTTTTGCACAAGATGAAAATATTTGGGTGTGTGCGAATAGACTTCTCAAGCGTCAACTCACAAGCAACACAAAGGCATTACAGAGCCTTGAGGGCCGAGTTGTGGGCAAAAAAGTAGGTAAAGAGTGAGCTGCCTCCCCTTTCTCTTCCTTATTAACAGGGATATGCTCTCCAACTTATCAACATACTGCAGGCCAATTGCCAGCTTCATCCCTTTCTAGAATACATTGTGAACAGTTGAAGCAAACTATTCTGAAGATGCTGCGAAATTTTGTCAACAAATAAAGGCTAAATTATTTTCTCAGCCTTTCTTAATGAATAGTTGTATCAATATCTTCCAATAGCCAGAAACCCCTCCCCATTTGCCGAAGTGTCACAGATGGGCACTTGACGAGTTGGTATACTTAGTCATCATGGACTAATGAAGCATGTACTATACGTTTTCAGTCTCATAAGCCTTCCGTTCCACCCACCCACTTCCTGGCTACGCCCCTTGTCCACACCACTAAATTGAGTATTGTTATGTTCCAGGAAGCTGTGTGTATCAGTTCGACAGCTACAGTGGTCTTGCAGAATGGTTTACGTGCACTCCCAAAGAAAATCCTCGAGAAATATTAGTGATATACCCGAAATTGTAACAGAACTTTTTTAGTGAATTATCTTCAAAAAAATAAATTTAATGCAGCTTGCAGCCATGAGCTTTAGCCAGCTGTTGCCACTTGATGGCCACTGGCTGAACCAGGCAAGTGTGTATATTCACATGCATTGTCTTTCGCCTTACTGTAAATATGTCTAATGCACACCTAAATGATGTTGCAGATATATGCGGGCAGCGACAAATAGTTTGAAAACGAGGCATGGGGGACATTGTTTAGGGCATGGGGGACATTGTTTAGGGCGTCAACAGACTCCCTATTTTGCCGAATGGCATAGATGCTGTATTGGTCGCCAGAAGGCATGAAGGGCCGTAGCGTGACAGAGAAGCTGTCAAATAAGTCTCAATTCCTGAGCCTAACAGACTCCAGAAAAGCTGGCTTCTTTAAAAGGTATGTGCAGTGAATATGTGTGTGCATTAAAGCTATTGCTGTAGCATTTTTGCACTTGTTTATTGCTTTTGCTTTAGCCGTAGTCTGTCACTTGTGCTTGAATGTTTCACCGTGCACACTGTGGCAGTTTATGCTGATTATAAAAACTTTCTTCTGGCATACTATGTATATATGTGGTATGCTTAATAGATGATGATGTAGGCTGATTTGCCAGATTAGCGTTGGCTGTGGAAGTCTGTAAATCGCCTATCTCAATTTTAATGCTTTTGTAAACATACTCATTTGTTACCGAGTAGCTTCTGCTCACATACCTGATGTTAATGATGTATTGAATCAGTGAGCTTTTGTTCAGCATACCTGCAAAGTCTCCCGTATTTCAACCATTTTTTTTCCATTTATACGGTTGTCATGAAAATCTCCCGGAAATCAAAATTTTTGTGCGTTATCTGGCTGCTATGACAATAAAGCAGCTAAATCCACTTCAGGCTTTTTGCAAACCTACGTACTTTATTTTGATATGGATGAATTTAGGAGGTGTCCATCTAAACATACATTATAGAATCTCGGGGATATGAAACCGCAGCAGATACGGATTCTTGAAGTTCCCTAAGCTAAATTCCACTATATCCAATGGGCCTAAATTCGAATGTTTCAAACACATTTCCTAATCATGGCGGATGGTATAAACTTAAGTAAGGAAACCGTCGAATGAAAGCCAAGGGCAGCGCACTCGAAGCTTCGGGAGTACGCGTGCGACCGGCACATGCATTGTCTTCTACAGTTTGTGTGATTGTCGTTGCCACAACCGCTGTGGGCGAAACCGTCGTCGTTTTCGATATTATCATGTATGGTGACGACGTAACTGGCAGAACCCTGAAAGTATGCGTGCGTCCAACGCTTGACCAGTCAAATCAACGCTGCTTTCGGCAAACTCTGCGGACAAAACCATGACAGATGTAATCGTAGATGGCATAAACGACTTAGTTTTGAAGGCAAAAACGCAGCCAAGCGCACAAGGATTGAAAACGGAACTACCGTTTGCTGCAAACGCCGTTCCCAAAACCGCCGTCGTGGCGACACGATAGCGATGTACGAGCTCCGAGGGCACACGGATCATGCAGAGGTAGAATAAAGACTGGTCCCGTCCATTGTCTATTCACGTGTGTCCCGGGAAGACATACGCGAGTTGTTTTGACAGAAATAGATTCTGCTATTTGTGTTCATCTTTTGAGACTCTCATCTTAGTGCGAAACCATATAGGGAACCAGCGCTGGAATTTCCTCGACTGCCCTAGGGGTCAAAGCACGCTCTTCTCGGCAGCTCCCGCAGACGAGAATGACGGCTGGTAGAGGCGGTGCGGGCGCGCATCACCATAAAAAACCAAGGGGCACTGGCGCTACAGCTGCATATTCAAGTGTAACAATATAATATTGAGATGGCACGTATAGAATAAAGGGAGAACGTAGACAGAGGCTGCGGCGTTGCATCCAAGTGGAAAAACAAGCAAAATTCTACTCTCGTTCTCCTGTCTAGTGCTGTTGGGCTCGTTTCTAAACTGAATGGCACGTGTCTGCTATGTTTATTCGGTAGTGAAGATGACCACCAGTGAAAACGAGGGCGAAACAGTCGAGTTTAAATGGCATATCGCCGTATATAGAACCGAGCGCATTATGCAACATAAGCTGCATATGTAAACCTTTTTTTTATCTGACCACTGAGCATTGAGTCGTGCACTTCAGGACTAACTATTCATCTGACCACCACCACCAAACTTCATCTGACGCTTCCACGAATGATACGATAGGCAGGTAGAACTTTTTTGTAAAGAGTTGCGTGCAAAGGAATGCTGCTTTGTCCACAAAACTTATGCAGGGTGACGTTCACTAATGCCTCTGAACTGCTACAAAAAATACTCTCGTGGTGAACACTCGGTGCCGAGATGCCTTTGTTTAACCTAATTTGTGCAAAAGACGGGGCTCTTGTTACAAACAAAGCAGTGGACTTCTTGAAGCTTATACTTCTGTAGTCAGGCGGTGCGGTAAGCGCTTTTCTCACTGGCTGCAGTGGCTAAATAACATCTGAATTTATGCCTTGCTAGAGGAATATCAAATGTATTTGATTTTCACTCGTCGTTTAGTTCGCCTAAAACACAGTTCCATGTTTTCCGCTGGCCTGTGTCGGCTTAAAACGAAGGTTCTGTTCAACATCGGTAATCGCTAGGCTTTCATTTGACAAACAAGATATCATTTAGAGGTACGCTATAGTGTGCGTATCAAGATTGTGACTGCTTGGAGTTCTCCAATCACATATCTTGGTTCACTGGTGTTCTTTCTATATTTCACCCTCATCAATGAGTGGCCGCCGTAGTCGCTAATCTATCCCGAACCCTCAATAATAGCAGCGCGACACCACATGTGCTATGCTCCCACAGTGGGTTGCCTGATCAATGTCCCCCTTCATAGATACCGCGGACCGGTCATACAAACAGTGCCATTAAAAAAATGACACAGCTACCGCTTGCTCTGCTTTTGTTTGTGTTTTGTTTTTCTGCAGATGTTGGCAGCGTTGTGTTGTTGTAGCATGGACTAATCAATGGGTGCATGTCAGCCAGCACAAGCATTAACGCAAAACATAGCACGCAACCAGGAAATGAGAACGAGGGAGTTGTCATCACGGCACAGCACTGTCCCTTCAATACCATATGTATAGACGCCGTCCGCTTTGCAGGCCTTCTCTCCGTTTTTTAGTGCTTTTTATATGAGAGTAGCCTTCGGAACAAGTTATTTTTTTACTGGCACAATGGCTTTTCAAGCTGTTCGTTCTAAAATGAAGCACGGCAGCGGCGCACGTGCGTGCTCTCCGAGTTGTACACTGCGGCCGGTCGTCTGGGCGCAAGCAGCTGAGTTGTGTCGCGACTTTCTGCCAGGTGCTCTTTTTTTGGCGTTCCACCTATCCAGTGCTGGTCCCTCATACCCTCGTGTGTTTGGCCACTCCAAGCCACAATAAGACCGCAACGCCGATGTTACCGCTTGTGATTAAGACCCCCACTTTTCTCGTTTTTGGCGATGTTTTTTGTTTTTGTTTTTTTGTTCCAGAGAAACATTACAGGCAAATAATTCAAGGCTAGCCCCACCCCGTTGCGTACATCTACCGGACTTGGTATCCTTGAACTTGGCAGGTATATGGTTCAGTTGAATATGCTTTGCAAACACAACCTTGTCGAGACTCCTAGGCAGAGTGGTCAAAGTTGTAGTTTGCCGTAGGTTGTCAGTGATTTTATATTGGTCACTCAATGGGCACTGGTAGAGTGGCAGCAAGTCGTAAGAACCTTTCTTGAATGAAAGACATGTTACACTTGCTTACAACTGATGGCAGCTGCTTCACGAAGTTGTAACCCGTTCAGTTTTGAATGAATTAAGCCACCCAGGCAGCACAGAAGGTTGGCCCAATATTGGGGATAGATCGGCATTGCCTGGCCCATGAACGGCCCAGTTTTCACAACGTACCGCCAAGATTGGCTGTGCCAGCCAAATAGAACGGCGACGTTGGACCAGCGTTTACAACGTACCCCCAATATTGGTTCTGCCAGCCGAATAGAACGGCTATGTTGGACCAGCATTAACAACATTCCGCCAATGATGGCTGTGCCAGTCTATTAGATTGGTTATATTGGGCCAGCTTTCAGAACTTTCCGCCCATATAGGCTGTGCCGGCCTATTAGAACGGACACATCGGGCCAGGTTGTACAAGTAGCAGCCAATATGGTCGGAGCCATCCAATAAGACCGGCATTATTGGCCCGCCGTTTGAACGTTATTGCCGGCGTCAGCTGAAAAGTCAACATCACGATGTCATAATATTAGAATATGAGCCAATTTCTGCGTGTGCTGCTTTTTGGCGCTGTTCTGGCCCCAATTCACGCGCCGATTTTTCAAGTTAGAGAGAGAGTAATATATGTGCCGGGCACAATATTAGAACTATCTTTTCGTCATTAAACCATGCCCCGCCGCGGCGGTCTAGTGGCTAAGGTACACGGCTGCTGACCCGCAGGTCGTGGGTTCGAATCCCATCTGCGGCGGCTGCATTTCCGATGGAGGCGTAAATGTTGTAGGCCCGTGTGCTCAGATTTGGGTGCTCGTTAAAGAACCCCAGGTGGTCGAAATTTCCCGAGCCCTCCACTACGGCGTCTCTCATAATCATATGGTGGTTTTGAGACGTTAAACCCCACATATCAATCAATCAATCAATCAATCATTAAACCATGCACAGCTCGTTGAAATGCATATTCGTTGGTTGAAGTTGTGAAAGGTAGACTTTTTAAGTGAGAAAAAATTACCGATCAAGTTTCTCTGTCAGACGTGACGTCCGATGCGGTGCTATCCGTACGTATGACGAAGCTGCTGCGGATACCGCTGTCTTAAGCGTGCATGTAGACGTCGAATATCTGACGCAAATCTTATCGTATCATGTGTCGGACTAGCTATCTACGCGACCTATTCGAATCTGTTTTGCGTTCACAGCACAGTACAGTTAACGGCACTTGCTGCTGCTTGACGTGTGGGAAGAGCGGGGGTCGTCAGTTGCGTTATGGTGACTGAATCATACAACATATGCAGTTGCCGTGATCTAACACACAGACGCGCGTGCGCACGCACGCACGCGCTATATTCATGCAACGACCACACGAATTCCCAACATCGCAGCGAACGGTTGGTAAGGTGTTGCGGAGTGTGTGGGCGTCGTAGGGCACCCTGTCGATGCCCAGCTCGTTGCGCACGCGAATTTCGGCGTGGAACGCATCTTCTTTATGTACTTTTTTTACGTGTGCCCAAAACGGTAGGCTGCGCGATACGAGAAGTACGACACACAAAAAAAAGAAGAAACGTGAATGCATAGGGCAAATCGCTAATAACAAAAAAAAACACGCACGCTCACGCCACTGCAGTGGCGTGAGCGTGCGTGTTTTTTTGTTATTAACGAAGCACATGTGCTTCCATAAAACATGACAGCCAAGAATGATGAAGTATTCATTTACACACAAATTACTATGAGTTGCTGAAACTCACGCAAAAGAACATAATTTTTTTCCTTGGATATTGATCGAGTGCCTTGGAATTATGCTATGTGAATTTGACACATCAACAGTGCATTATGATTCCCACCATAAGGGGCCACAATCTTGGCAAGTAATAGAAGTACTCTTCCCACCTGATGTGCACCTACCGTAAAGAGGCCTTGTTTCTCAAGTTAGCAATATATATATATATATATATATATATATATATATATATATATATATATATATATATATATATATATATATAACCACTGGAAAAATATACCAGGTGTAACCAGAAAAAGGTGCACCTGCAGTTTTAAAGTTTAAAAGAAGCAATGACATGCCAACCATCCAAAATAGAACGCCTGAGAAAGGAGCATCAATCGGTATTACAGCAGCTAAAAGCCTGCTAACAGCTGAAGGTATTCATGCTGCTCTTCCATTCAAGTATAGTGTACACTGAGAAAAGATACTGAAGATACACCATCAGCAAATGACAAAAGCAATACAGACAGAGCTTTCTCTTATAAAACAAAAAGTCTTTAGCTGAGGAGGCAAATAAGTCATCGGCACACAATAAGTGCACAAAAAAAAAAAGCTGTCGTACGAGGCTGTCAGCGCTTAGACAACACAGGCAAAAATGCAGTAGACTGAAGAAGGGAAAACCCATAGCAAAAGTTACCATACTCCTGAGTTCTTGCTTTGCGTGCAAATGAAGCTAGCGTGAAGTTGAACACTAGATTAAAGCACCACAATCAAAATCTGGAAGTCAATGCTTTAG
Source organism: Rhipicephalus annulatus (assembly GCA_013436015.1). Taxonomy (NCBI): domain Eukaryota; kingdom Metazoa; phylum Arthropoda; class Arachnida; order Ixodida; family Ixodidae; genus Rhipicephalus; species Rhipicephalus annulatus. Next base: position 8,425 of record WOVY01016031.1, on the reverse strand, counting down.
GAATAATACAAAGTACTGAAGAAGCATGCAAAGAGCATTCCTGTGAAGGCAAATATAAAAAAAGACTGAAAGCTCTGTGGCCCTGAACAAGACAACACCACAACCAATCGAAGAGCCGTTCGGACACACCAGCAGTTCTGGCCAACACTAAAAAGTCACAAAAACATACCTTTAATGCCTTTTTTACAAGAGAACTTCAAAAGAAATGTGCATACACCAATGCCAGAAGTATCGATGGAAGCTATTACTCATATTCAGCTCTTCATTGAAACACTGACAGAAGATACTTGTACCTAGATGCTTATTTACTTTGGTACAACTCAAGAGCGTCGACGCCAAGTGGCAAAAAAATTATGATGGAAGACTACAATGTGATCAAATGCACACGTCAACCACCAACCAAGGTCCTATGCTAGAGTGAATATCGCAAAAAGTCTTGAACGCCTAATGTCACTGGCTCATACTCAGCGTTCTCAATCAAAATCTTGACCTCCCACACAGCATATTATTTCAACAACCTGCCACCTCTCATCATGTCATGAAACAAGCTCGAGTATACACAAACCCTCCTCACCGTTAGGTAGTTAGATAGCTCCACTAGTGCTTCACTCTCGGAACACATAGACCAGGGCCATAACTAGACGGGTAGTGAGGAGGTTCTGAGCCCCTGAAGTATTCTCATGCTCTGACTTTTCGTCAACAATAGCTTAATCTGGGCAAGTTGGTTCATCGTGGTTGTGTTCTAGTAACAGTGAGAGAAGCTGAGGAAGAGACAAAAAGGACAGGAAAAAGCGCTGACTGCCAACTAAATTTTATTGAAGGTACTACGCCCACTTTTTTACAGAGTACAAGAACAGTACTCATGCACAACGACACATGTGAGACCATGATAATATAATCTTAACTGAGAAAAGAATACTCTCTCTCCGAATGGATGAGTGAAGGTATACTGATGCACTGATCCATGGCCTTCCTGACAAGAAAATGCTTTCACAGTCTCTCTTTCATTTCTTGTTCTTTCTTTTTTCAAAAACAGTGTTTTATGAAACATAGAACTGCACTCACATTCTTTACAGTGTATGGCCATGCGACTACCATAGCCATTCTTAACATTTTAAGCATGCTGTCTTGCTCAAACATTGGGGCATTGCCCAGTTTGTCTTATGTTTACGTTTCCACGTGTCAATAGTATCTCATACACAATATTATATTGGCATTCAGTATACCTATTCTCGTGACGAATGGTGAAATAATAGCTATTCCTGTTGCTTTTTAGTACACACACTTTTGAAAACTTGCAAGGGATGGCAAATAACAAGATAAAATCATATCGGCTCGCTATTTTCTTTATATTGTGAAACACTTTATGTACGTATGGTATAGCATGCAAAGATCTTTGGTCATTCTGTTTTTATTTTGGTCCTGTTTTGTTTAACTTGACTTTCTGCAGGAAGGTTTAGCACACGGGTGTGATGGTGCTGTTGGGATATCCAGCATCCTTTAGTCTTTTAATCTGGTTTTTAAGGCTTACCTCATCCTTGTGCTCACATGACTTCTGAAGGGTGGCCTCAATGCACGTGGTGGCAATTCCTCTGAGTAAATTGTGTAAATGTGTAATTATGTGTTATGATGTACTAAAAAAGATGTCCCAAGAATCAGAATAAGTGACAGTAGTCAAAGTTTTTGTCACTGCCTTTATACAAATACCAGTTTATTTGTTGCCTCCTGCAGTACTTTAGGGCCTCTTATATAGATAGGATGTTTTCTCACTTTTAATACATTTTGTATTGATGATGCCATATGCTCAGGAGGTAGAATGTCGTTATGTTCTTTCTGATAACTTCTAGCTTCTGAGCAAAGATAATGTTTCAGAAAAATGAAAAAAGGCTAGCATAATATTAAGACATGGGAAGAAAGCAGAGTTTATCAAAAATGAATGCATTAGTTGGGAATGAGAAAAAAGATGGATGACAGGTCAGTAATGTCAATTAATTTATATTAGGACACATGAAATGTAGCAGAGGGTGGCAGGTGATTAGTTCCAATGAGATCGAGAAATTATCAGCCATAATATGAAATTGGCTCATACAGGACAGGGAACATTGATTGGGCTTCCACCCTGCAGTGGACATAATATAGGCTTAACGCTAACAATGAGCAAAGCCTGTGAAATTAATGCTCCATGAAATGAGCAGTACTGCACAGATTGCTGTGCTAGACTTCCCATTTTGCATGTTTTTACCAGCTTATCCTGCTCGCTGTTCAGACGCAAAGCTTCACCAGAAAAACAATGTTATACTTGGTGAGGATAATTCCAGTAAATCCAGTGTTTTATCTACACCTTTCCTTGCTTAAGTCCTCCTCCAAACTATACGATTTTTCTTGGAAATGTTCTGCTTACAGCACACCAACCGATCAAGTGAAACAACTTTATTGGGGTCCTGCAGGACGCGCCCTAGTATGCAATCACCATTTCACTTCACGTTACAACATACTGGTGGTAAAAATATTCTCTGGCAGGGTACAGAAGTGCATGCACTGAGCTAGCTTGTGCAGCGCGGTCTATTCCAGAAAGCTGAACCTATGTTTGGTACAGAATTTTGTAACCACACGATGCTTGCACAGATTAAATGTGGCCACACATAGCATCTTCTGAGCTTTTTTATGAAATGATCTCCCAGTATCTGAAAACATTTGTTTTTTTGTTTACTTCATAGTTCCCAGTGAAATATTTCTCTTGTTCCTCTCATTGAATAATGGCATTTGGTGTGACTAAGGTGTTCCTAATGCCTCACTATGAGATCAGAAAAACGATTCTCCTTGAAATTGCTTCACAAGCATTTCCTAAGATATTGAATGACAATGCTTGCAATGTACAAACATTTGCTAGTTTTATTGAGGGTTGATGATAAAGGGAATCAGTTGGTGCATCCAAGCCGGACGGAGATTAACTGGCCCTGGGGCCGTTTAGGTTATATATCTTGCAGCTTGTTCCAGGTAGACAGGGCTTCATTCTGTAGAAATGGTTAACTCATCACACTGGTTCCCCGCATGAAGAACATTAACTTGATGCTAACACTGACTCGGATGTTTCTGAATGTCATAGAGGGTACATTTTGAAGGCTGGGTACATGAAGGTTGCCAGTTTATACTAACTGTACAGTCAGCATGCTTTGTGTGATCTGTGCATAGCTGCATCAAAGCCACGTGTGAGGAATTGCTGTGAACAGCTGAAAATTCTCAATGACAGCATAGTTAAGAAGGCTTTTGTCATCGCTTTTCTGCCGGTTTTCCAATATTCATCCTTCCCATTTTCATGCATCTTCTTCACTATAGCTGGGGTTGTACATTCCCAAAACCACGATTATATTAATGAGAAGCAAATTTTTAACATTCTGGTGTTCTTTAACCATCTTCACTTGTTTTGCAGCGCAACACCAGAAACACAGGACAGGGAAGGAGCAAAAGAGAAAGACAAGACGCGCCGACTCTAAAAATATGGCACTGACATCATGACACGCACATGTCGTGATTGTAAGCTGCCCAAAGAGTGGGCCTCCCCGTGAGAATAGTGAAGAATTGGTGAATAGGATCTACCAGTAAGGGCTTTGTGTGCAATTCACAAACGTGAATAAGATCCACCAGGGGTGAACCACAGGTTAACATGGTGCACTCTGGTGGAGAGAGAGCAGAGTAAAAACAGATGTGCCAGACAGGAGATTATAAATGGTTTTTGTCTGGATGCTTGGTTGGCCAGACCGCGCTCTGATTAAGCGTAAGGGGTGGTATTGAGCGCCAGGCCAATCTGATCCCATTCCTGTGATGGGGTGCAAGTGTGATGACAGGTGCGAATTCAATTTTTCTTTTTTTTTCCATGGGTTTTAGGGAAATAATTTTTCAGGGATCAGATAAAATACCCTCCAACATACATAATAACGTGCTTATTCTTGGGCGTAGTTATGCACTAGCCACCAGATTGGGAGGAAAAAGGAATGTTTCCCGAAATGTGCGATGAAAGTGTTTGGTGCTACGCCTTGACGGAAGTTATTGATAGGTGCTTTGGAAATCGGTACGCCATTTCTGTAATCGTTAAATATGCAACTGCAGGTGCCACTGCTAGGGATAGCGTGACACTCCCAGCCATTTCGGGGTAAGCCGTTTTTATAATCTACATGAAGATGTTATGAGCCCGTTCTCCATCACCAGCAGTTAGCTGTGGCCATTCCTTCAACTAGGGCCTACTGCAGCGCCAACTAAACGTCATGACATAAATTTAGCGCTAGTACCGTACATAATAATCAGCACGTACCTTGGGTTCACTTCGATGGTGTGTTGAATTCATCTTGCAAGACACATGGTTTAAGTTGCATGCGTGCCTGTAATCATTATTGCAATAGGAGATCATGATTTATCGTCACGCATGGTGTTGCTTAGCTCGGTCCTCAGGGTTCGAAGCAGGTCCGCTTTGTGAGTGCATGAGAGAGGCACAAGAGTTGATTTCTGCTCTGTGTTTCTATAATTCCCTAGCCTGTATTATACAGGAAGCGGGATAGTGCTGGTGTGGCGTCAGCTGGCCTCGGTGCGCTCTCAACCGCCTGCCTGGTAAGACTGCAATAGCTCATTCTATCAGCGCCTTGTCGTACTCCCTCCTCACACTGCGACAGGTCCTCCACTTGGAGGAAATGATGAAGGAACAAGATGATACGAAGCCAAAACCGCAATGTTGTGCAAGCCACAACCCGAGCAAAACAATTCAACAGTGAGGCCAGAAAATCTACCTGACTAGGCCGGGAGCAACAAGCCAGAGAGCATATTCTTGGCTGGATAGATGGAATGGATGTGGCCGTACCCTTTTAGATCGGGCGGCGGCGGCTAACGTCACCTAGCCGAATGCTTAGTGAACTAACCACTAGATTTTTTTTTTCCCTTTAAATAGTAAAGTTGGACGGGTACTTTGAAGTGAAGGGTTTAATTTTCCAATCGTGCCTTGACTTTAGCCACCAATCAGATAACCTCCTTCTAGTTAAGTCTACCCGCTTAAAGTCTATTTTGCCCTCCCTGTCCCTAAACACCAGTGCTTTGAAAAACTCTGCGCCATCATCTTGAACTATAAGGGTGAAGCCCTTTTTACAGAGCATTGTTTCAAGTGTTCGGCAGTTTTTTCTTTCTCTTTCGCACGCACTGCATATTGTGTCTACCTCTTCATATTTGGCCCGATATGTCTTGGTTTGCAATACTCCCGTCCTGGCCTCAAACAGTAGAGAACTACCCTGAGTATTATCATAGATTCTTTCTTTGGCAATTTCCTGCTTAAAAGTTCGATAGATCTCTAGTGCGGACTTCTTAATCATGCCAATTTTCCACATCCCGTCAGTCCCCCACCCTTTCCTGCAGTTCCTTTCTTATCCCGATAGTTCTTTCTGGTTTGGCCACCTGCTGTTTTCTGAGTATTTACCAGTCAATTTCCTGGTTCGCTCCTTCATTTTTGTATTGACATTCTTCATGTACAAGTAGCTGAAAACCTTCATAGCCCAACGCTCCTCCCCATTTCTCTCAATCGCTTCTCAAATTTTATATTGCTGCTAGCTTCCCTGCCATCAAATGATGTCCATCCCATATCACCTTGTACTCCCTGATTTGGTGTATTCCCGTGAGCTCCTAAAGCAAGCCTACATATTCACGTTGCCTAATTTCTAATCTTGCTTGAACTTCTGACCTCATGCACAAAACCGCGTTGCCGAACATCAGCCCAGGAACCATGACCCCTTTCCATATTCCTCTCACAACATTATACCTATTGTAATTCCACAGTGCCCTATTTTTCATCACTGCTGCATTCCTGTTATCTTTAGTCGTCACGCATATTTCGTGTTCCCTCAGGTACTCGGTCCCATTGCTTATCCATACGCCCAGCAGTTATTTGTATTTATCTGTTATCTCTAGCGTGACTTCCTGTATTCTAAGCTCACTACCTTTGTTATCATTAAAAATCATGACTACTGATTTTTCCTAACTGAATCTAAAATCTAACCTATCTCCCTCATTACCGCAGATGTCCATCAACCTCTGCAAATCTTCCTTGTTGTCGGCCATTAGCACTATATCATCTGCGTAGATTAATGCTGGTAGTGCCTGATCAATGAGTTTTCCTTGTTTGACTAAAGAGAGGTTGAAGCCAAGTCCCCTTGCCTCTAATTTGGCCTCTAATCCTTGTAGGTACATCATGAATAAGAAGGGTGACAGTGGGCAACCTGCCTAAGTCCACGTTTCACCACTGTGGGCTTGGATACCTGTTTTTCCCACTTTTACTACCTTGTTAGTTTTATAGATTTCCTTTAAACGATTAGTGACTCCATCTTTTACACCCAGTGTGTCTAGTATTCCCCACAAGTCCTCTTGAACCACGCTATTGTACGCTCCCTTGAATTTCTGCAGGCCGGTAGGAAGCTTCACAGCGCAGCCTGATCTTGTGAAATGGCGCAGCCATGCAGGCAGGGCATTCAATTCCTCCGTTTTTGTATACTACTGTCCTTGTGTACATCGTAGAACACATAACAGTAATGATAGCAAACAGATCATTGATTCGGGTAGGCTTGGTGTTTTATTTAAAATGGAACAACGAGGAAGCTTGAGGAAGCTGCTGAAGTCCTGTATACAGCTGCTTTATATGGAGATGAAACTTTAACGAAAAAAAAAACGTAATGATAAACAGTAGGCTCATAACAAACAACATTTTCTGAGGGTGCATGGAATATATGTCCCATGCAAGGCTATGCATTGCAGTCCTTACTGCATTAATTATGTACACGTACTGCAGGGCATGCAAGTGTATGCAGACACACGCTGACGAAATGACATTTTTTGCTACATACAAACGTGCACCGCACCAAATAAGACGCACGTGTTTGTATAGTCAGGGAACACTCGTGAATATTGATGAAATCACGCAGCTCGCTTACAGTATAAACAAACACAATTGCGAACAATAAAATGCGACGCTCTTTAAAGAGGCGGACTCAGGTTACGAGGAGAATTATCAGTATGGCATACACACCACGTGTCAAGCTTTTGCAACATCTAAAGAGACTAAATATGGAAAGTTGCCTTTGTAAGTTAACATGACAGTACCAAATGGAGAAGCCACATGAGAGAGAACAATTAATCGTGGGCTAAAAAATGTGTTTTAAATATATACACAGCTTTGCAAGATAATATCGACGAGTTTATCGTCTAGGTGTGGGAGGTGTAGGCCTGATAAAATGCGATGTTGCTTCAGAACCTTTCTTTCGTAATATTGCAATTTTATTCAACTCTTTCAAACGCGGCACCGTAAATTTCTACTGGGTGCTCGAACACGGCAAGCAGGTCGCGGGGGCAAAATCTTGTAGCATTTTTATTACCGAAACAGCGATACTAGCAATGCTTGAGCTGCACTTGCTGTTTTCTAATTGTAACCTCCTCAATCTCATCACTGTGATCAGGAAACAGAGAGGAAAAGTACAGCAGTAGTACGTAGAGAAATATTCAATTTCAAGCCCTTTAGCAATATCATCTAAACAAATTGCCAGTTCACTGTTGAATTCTCGATGGAAACAAACAGCTGATCAGGGACGCAAGCTTGGCTTGGCACTGGCTTGGCCGTTCATACAGAGCCAAAAGCCGCTGCAGGAAACTGGATTGCGGATCGTATTGAGACAAAATATTTTATACATTTTGTTTCCTTTGTTTCATTTCTCTAATCGCTGTGTCTAAAGGTACGTCGGACGTACCGCATACCAAAAGCTAAGTACGTCCGAGCGTACCCGAAACCGTGAGTCTAAATGATACTTCGGACGTACCAGAATACTAAAAGCTAAAGGTACGTCCGACGTGCGTGCGCTTTCTCGCAAGTTTTCACTCAAGCGACTCAAGTTCCACCTGCCCGTCCGTCGTTTCAAGCAGTTCGCACGACTGACTCTTAGACGCGCGGATCCGAGAAAAAAAAAGTTTTCGTCAACGAGTTTGTAGTTGGACGCGCAGACGTTGCACCGGTTACATCAGACGTTGCACGGGTTTGCACTTTCTCGCCTACTCAAGCTTGGTTTATACCACGGAAATGTTTATTCCTCCGTGGTTTACACGCAGCTATTATATCGCTTGATTAGGAAAAAAAAAAGTTTTCGCCATCGGGTCGATTTCGATGCAAGTAGTACAAATCAATCCATTCCAATCCAGTTCTTGGAGTCCGTCCGAGTCTGTCAGGTGTTCTGTGAGGTCTGTCTTATCCATAGTCTTATCCGTCCTACTTGTGTGGCGCCATTCTCCGTCTCTTCAGTCAGCGTGTTACAGGTGTTCTGGTGGGTGACCGTTCCGCAGCACGTGCGGCGCCAGTCAAGTGTTCCCGTTCCGCAGCTCGTGTGATGGCTGGCAGCAAAATGAAAGTTGG
>WOVY01016030.1:202500-318173 GCA_013436015.1 Rhipicephalus annulatus | reverse complement strand
ACACACCACAAAGAAAAGAGACGACACACACAAGCGCTGACTATCCACTGAATTTATTTCGGGAAAGTCAATGCATATATCACCTCCCAAGGCAACCATACCGCACATGCGCCACGCAATCGACAAAAAAGGTACACAGAAAAGTGTAATCTGAGTTGAAAAAAGATGCAGCATATTACATACGCGATGAAATGAAATCAAACTCGGATGGGTGCAGGGTCAGAGACGTGTCACTTATGCAAGATGAGCACTTTTTCTGATATGATAGGGCTTCCAAAGCCAGCAGCGCATGCTCATTGCTGCTCCTGCCAAGAATCGACGTCCCTTCAAATCGTGCCTCACAATGCAGCAGCGTTAATATGAGCCACAGATGGGCTCCTTTATCCGCATTCTTGTTAATCTTTTGTGAGTGGTCCCTGAGCCGCTCGTTGATGCATCTTCCAGTTTTTCCGACGTAGAACTTACCAAACGAGAGCGGGATGGCATAAACACGCCGACGGCACACGGGACGTAGGTCACACCGTGTCGTATTTTGCACCCTCCTCTGCTCATATACCGCAGGTGCGGGGCGGAGCATAGCTTGGAAAGCTTGTTGGGCAGATAGCGCCAAAGGGACACCTGTCTGCCTGCCACTTTCTGAGCTGATGGGAGATACGATGCATAGGGGAGGGACACCACAGGCCTCACTTTGTCCTGTACGGCGGTCCGCCCGCTTTGGTGGATTTCTTTTTCTGGACGAGCGTTTCCGCCACTGCAGTCAAGAGCGACTTGGGGAACCCAGCAGCCAAAGTCGGCTGATCTGATTTGTGAAGCTATCTTGCATCTTGTGGGTGCATGATTTTCTAAGAGCCGCTTCCATGGCCGACATCGCAATTCCTCTTTTTACAACTATTTCGAATGTGCCAGACTTAAAAGGTAACAAGTCCTTATTTGCCCGTGGATGGTAGGACCAACACACGTGACGTTCACAAAACTCGAGCCTTAATTCTAAAAACTAGTAAAACACACCTTTCTGCGGGAGCTCAATAGTAAAAAACAAGACCTCGTCCGTGTCGGCTAAATCGTCTAAATCTTAGTCACCGTGTCCTGGTAGGAGGAGTCTAGAGATAATAAGACCAAAAAATCATCGACGTACCTGAAAACCTTTACCATCTTCTCGCGCTAAAACATTTGCTTAAAGAACTATCCACATTTGCTAAAAAAATATCTACAAGTAGAGGCCGCCAGACAGGACCCGATACATATGCCATTACACTGCAAATATGCTGGTCATTAAAAACGATAAAAGTGACCTTAAGATAATACTCTAAAAGGCTCAAGAAATTGCTCAAAGAAACACCTACAAAATTCTGGAAAGGCACAGCCCCGTAGCCCTCAATGCATGCTTGCACTGAAGACATAAGCTCATGCTGGGGTACAGAATAAAACAAATCTTCTATGTCAACTGAGAAACCATATCCCACATTAGTATTCCCACTCAGAACTGCACCACATCATCTGCATTTTTTCGCACGAAAGGGATCATTGTACACTAGCGACTTCAATTTCTTCTGCAAAAACAGGCTAACATTGTGTTGCCAGCACCCCCGTTTCACTGACGATGGTTCTAAAAGGTACTTCTGTCTTATGGTCTTGGCGGTGAAAAACACAGTCAAAGAGTTGCCTCTGCTATTCTCTATGCTTTTCGCAATAGATGTTAATTCCAATTGTTTTTACAAAAATCAACAAACTTGTTTTCATCACACGAACCTCTCGCTTCCCAACGGGAACAAAGTTTTTAGACACAGCCTGCAGGGCTTTCTCGCTAAAAATGCCTTTTTTCAACTACAACAAAGCCTCCCTCTTTATCAGCCTGCATGAGGCAGAGGGTCGTTCGCTCTCAGAAAGGACAACGTGCGCCTAACACTACCATCTGAATGCCGGGGTGGGCCTTTTGGCACAGACTTGTCTAAACTTACAACGCCCTCAAGTAGGCATTGATCGCGGGACTCTTGCTTGGCTTAGAAGCGATATTTCTATTTAGTTGCAATCAGATCATGCGCAGGAATATGCGAAGGTATACAAAAGTTTAGGACCTTTCGCCAGCAAGCGTTCTAGCGTCTCAGGCAGGTTAGCATTCCAATCACCTTCACTTTTTTCTTTACAACATGGAACAGATTTTTTCCTTCAGAGCGGCACAAAATTCTCACCATAATGTTCCAATTTGCTTCCGTTAGTTGAGCCGCTAGTCGAACACGAGATTGGTACTTCTTAAGAGCCAGCCACTCAGGATAAGTTGAATGGCAAAGCGCCCAAAGCCAGTCCTGGAAGAGTCGCACTTGCCGCCATAGTTCCGAACGTAATAATTTGCACAGTCTCTTGACATGGGTCCAGGACGGGTCACAGAGCCGAAAAACGCTCTCACATCTGTCGGCACAAGACCCTTACGCAGGCAGATCCATACAGTCTAGCTCGGCACGTCGAAAGTACGATGTGGCTGAGGAGTGCATTGACGACAGCAGAAGAAGAAAACACCACGGAGAAGACACGCAGAAAGAGGGACCCACTGTACTAGAAAGGTACTTCAGTAAAACTTCTTTTGGGCCTAGTTGGTTCATAATCATAGGGGCTAGTTGGTTCATAATCATGGCTTTGGAAGCCTATCATATCAGAAAAAAGTGCTCATCTTTGCATAAGTGACACGTCTCTGACCCTGCACCCATCCGAGTTTGATTTCATTTCATCGCGTATGTATATGCTGCATCTTTTTTTCAACTCAGATTACACTTTTCTGTGTACCTTTTTTGTCGATTGCGTGGCGCATGTGCGGTATGGTTGCCTTGGAGGTATATATGCATTGACTTTTCCCGAAATAAATTCAGTTGATAGTCAGCGCTTGTGTGTGTCGTCTCTTTCTTTGTGGTGTGTCGTGTTTGCGCTGTAAAAGTACCCCTATGATTATGAACCAACTAGGCCCAAAAGAAGTTTTACTGAAGTTCCGGTAATAAGTTTATAGGCGGGAAACAGGGAACAAACGTTAAATGAAAGAGACAATAAAATAAAGAAGAATGAAACGGTAAACAAAGACATGTACAAGCTGTCGTATACATAAAACGTGACAGCGAGAAAAACTTAATAAAAGACCAAAAGCATTGTTTTTAGACCGAGTGTTTCTCGCTGTGAGCGCTCCCACATGATGCTAGACTAATTCAATCCAGAATGCAAGGTCTTTCGCCTCTTTTGAGGCATCGACCGGCTAGAATTTTTCGCCCATCGCGATAGACAAGTTGACATTTAGCTGTGTGTCATCTTTGTTCTTTTCATAGCTGTCACACAAAATAGCACACATACGTCGCATAGGCTGTAAAGCCGAACATAGTTGTCTTATTTTTATTTTTTATGAACAGAAGCAAGCCGACTAGAAGGTGCACGCTTAATAACTTACTATAAAGGTTAAAGCGCAAAAGACGAAAACAGAGGAGATGCTTGAACCAAAAAGCGCTCTGTGTAGATTACACACTGCGCACAGGGTTAAGTAAATATCACCGGCAACTTTTCTATTAGCAGAGGCTGCAATGAATGGGCAACAAATTGTATTTATCTATTCAGTTGATAGCGACACTGCCACATACAATGTCACGGTGAGATTTTCTTTTGTTCTAGAGAACCGTCAACACGATTGCGGGCAGGAGATTCACGAATTACGCGTGAAGCTACCAGTCACTGGCACAAATTTTCACTTCACGTTCGCCTAAAACGTCATTTTTTTTCTTTTCTTTAAGCATGTATGCAGGTTTTTACTGCTTTACATTCCTCACATGTGGGCAACAAAGCAGCGCCATGCACGAAGCCGAACCAGATTGATTGATATGTGGGGTTTAACGTCCCAAAATCACCGTTTGATTATGAGAGACGCCGTAGTGGAGGGCTCCGGAAATTTCGACCGCCTGGGGTTCTTTGACGTGCACCGAAATCTGAGCACACGGGCCTACAATATTTCCGCCTCCATCGGAAATGCAGCCGCCGCAGCCGTGATAAGCCGAACCAGAATCTTGCTAAAATAAATAGTCCAAGCACTCGCCGTATAGTGGACTATATAGTTGTTATGGTGTTCTACTTCAACCCGATGGTCTCGGAATAGACTCCCAGCGGTTGTTTTTGTGATGGCGAAGTGCTATAGGCTGGTGTGCTTTCATTAGGGAGGGTATTGTTGAGCTGATCGCTACGCAGGTTAATTAGTTCTGACATAAAACTGACCTAAGTCGTCCAGGCAAGACTTTGACAAAACTTGAGCTACTATCGGTGTCAAATACTCGTGCAACGGCAATTACAGTACGCGGTAACAGCCACGTCGTTACATAATTTTTGAAAATTATAACCTATGCATGACGCCCATGGGGTTTACGTGCAAATGAATACAGGGAAAAGGCCGCGCGAAACACGTCGTGAACTCAGGGCAAAACAGAAACTTGCTATTCGAGAGTTTCTTTCTTTCCTTTTTTGAGTCCTTTCCCATATCGCCTACATTCGAGAAACGCAGACACGAAGTGGTCGGGAGTCGATCCCCGCTACCCAAACCCAACCCCACCTCGTTGCCCGGGAGGAAAGAGCTCCAGCTGTCAAGGTATTTGCATGCGTCAACAAAAACGGTCGACTACGGTCAGTTGCAATTTTATTTTGTATGCCACAGGGCAAAACTTTCGAAAACGGTAAAGAAGACTGAATTAACACGAGCTCCACCTGCGAATACCACAGTGCGTTTGTCAGTCGCCTACATTGGGAGTCGTGCAAACTGGTTTATTTTCAAGCCATGAGTATCTTTTCCTGCGCCTAATTTAAATACTAATCACATTTAAAACTGAAGGTACATCGTTTCTACCGAACCTAAGACGTTTACAGGAAGAGTGACGTATGAAGTTAATGTATAAAATGTACGTATGAAATCTGCCAGGGCGTTCGAGTTTTCGACTTAAAACAGGCACTCAAACCAACGAGTCTGTATAGTTAAAACTATATAAACCGCGCGAGATGCGTTTGACGTCACGCAAATTAGCAACTATGATTTCATGTATGTCTATGCAAATTCTCTCCTAGATTGACAGTGATGGTGTTGGGTGGAGGTTGTGTTTATTCATAAGTTGTAACCGACTCGCAGTGGCCGCCTTGCAGCAGCCACTGTAGCTGACCTGTAACGGACTTGCAATAGCGAAAACAACAACAACAAAAACATGATGACTCAGAAGTGAAAAGAAAAACGACCGGTAGGACATGTTGCAAAAAAAAGAAAACTACTAAAGAAAGAAATGTCAAGCAACTGCGAAACGTTCCCGCAGAGAAGTCAAGCGTTACGGTACCTCGCAGTTTGTCCCTGTGCGTGGAATTCCGTAACGTTGTTGTTTCGGCTGTCACTTCCGACGCTGGCAGGTGACACGACGGTATCCTATTTTCCGTTCCCGGAGGACACAGACAGTAGGTCGACAACGCAAACCAAGTACGGGAGACACGGGCCAAGTGTTTGCACACCCTTCCAACGAGAACACACACACACGTGCGCGTTTCGCCGATTCCTCGACGGCACCACAGAAGTCGAAACACGTTAAATCGACCAAAGAACGGCGACGAACGATTCGATGGAAGCGTCACTGCGGTTGCGTCGATAGTAGACTATTAGGAATTATGGGGGATAAAAATTATATCTTGATCGATCACTGCGTATCTCGGGTCACCGATGAAAATGGTCACGAACCGATGACACTCATGGCGCTTGCTGAGCCGAAGAGGATCCGTCCAGGTAAGCGTAAACACAGAGCACGTTTCTTGTGGTCCGTTCCCTTCTCTCGTACGAGGCCTCCTTCGTCGTTAAGTTTAAACAAACGAGCACAAAAAGGAAGAAAAAAATGACATGACCTGTGAAGATGTAGCAATCACGGCACCAGAGTTCCTCTTGCGTTGTTGCTGTTTCCGTAGAACATCAGCAGACCAGCGCCAGTGGGGTTAGGTCATAGGGCACGCCGTCATTTGTTTTGTTGTTTGTCTTTTTTTCTTCAGAGAAACAGGCGCGCGCTGGGAACGACGAATCGTAACACAGAATTCCGGGTAGAGATGGTGGTTGGATAGAAAAAAAAATTCGGCGAATTCACTCGCCGAACATGGCTTTCTACGGCGAGATTAATGAATCGACAGAACTCCCCGCGATAAAGAAAGAAAGAATTACATGACGACACCTCGACGAATCAGGGGGGCGTTGTTCCTTTTTCCGGCGTGGCACAAGCAAGCGCGCACACACGACAGCAACAGCGGCGGCGCCAACAGACGGGCGGCAGCACACAGCGCGCGCGCGCACACCTGTGCAGGTGCGTAATCGTACGTACTACACGGTCGGTCGGGACAACGCTGGCGCACTCTGGCGTTCCGCCGCGCAGACTGAACGGCAAACACTTGCCGCGCTTCGGCAGCGCTTCGCGCGACCCCCCGAGCACGACCGCGTGCGCTGACCGATGCCAGCGCCAGACGCAACCCTGGCGGTCAACGTCTGAAACTGCAAGCGCGCGGGAGGGGTGTGAGTGGCAGCGTTGTTTCGCCCGCGCAACGCGCGTTTCCTGCTCACGGAAAGTTATCTTTTCACCCTCTTTTCTTTTTTTCACATTTACATTACAATTGGTCGAATAACTTCCCCTTTACATTCCTTGGCATGATTGTCTGTTATATCTGAATAATATTGTGTCAAAACAAGAAAAAATGAGCCTAAGTATACACTTCTTTCCCATATATATATATATATATTATGTGAAAGAATGGTATATTTATGGTTCGGTTTTCGGTATTTGACACAGTGCCACTGATATCTAACAGACAATGATGCGAACGAAAGTAAAGGGGAAAATGTTAGATCGAATTGTAATGTAAATGTGAAGAAAGCAAAGTGCGTGAAAAGATTGTTTGCCGTGGGCAGAAACCGAACCTACGACCTTCGAATAACGCGCTATCAACTCAGCTACTACAGCGGCTATACCATCAGCCACTTTATTTGGTAAATATATGAATTATACATGAAACTGATATATATATATATATATATATATATATATATATATATATATATATATATATATATATATATATATGACTTCTACGAGCGCGCACAACGTGCGCTCGTAGAAAATGTGTTTAACTGCCAGTATATATATATACTGTGCTCACACTCACGAGAAAGAGCCACCACGCACATCTTCCCACTGGGGGAAGTCGAGTAAATGCGTCGCAGAGGGGTGGGGGTACCACACGAACGTCGCGTAATTGGGTACGGTTTGGGAATGCTTAATTGTTATGTCGTCTTTATTATTTTATTTTATTGAATCAAGGAGAAACATTGCCTTCAACGAATGGTGGGACGCTGTTGGGTTGTGCCACACTACTCGTTGAAGGTAATGTTGCTTCCATCGCATCTACTCGAGTAAATCAAAGCGTCAAGTCAAGCAAAAGCCAAGTAAAGATGCCCTTGACTGAATTCCAAATGCGCGAGCAAGACATTTACGGGGTGACCAGTGTACGCTTGTGCAGCGCAAGACTAAGTCGGGTTTTACTAGTAGACGCTGCCTTCGACTGCCTTGCGAGGCAAGCGAGAGAAAGAGGGGAGGGAAGAATAGGGACAGTTGGCACGAGACGTGAACATGCGCAGTGGGGGTGTGGGCGGCACCGCCCTCGCCGGATCCGCGACATGGTGCAACCAAGAAATGCTCCGCATTTGAAATTCCTTGAAGCGGACTCACTCGGACTCAAAATTACAAAGATATTGCTCACCGGACTCACTCACACCCATGCTCACGGCACGGTCTGAGTCTGAGTGAGCCCAATCTGGATCGACTCACGAGTGACTTCACCGACCTATGCTTGTACCGTTAATCGCCTGCAATTGAAATGCGTCCAGCTTGGTTGGAAACAAAATCCGCGCCCATCGGCATAGCCACTATGCTACAACTCTGGGTTGTCATTGGTCAGTCACTTTCGATATATAAACGCCTTGACGTAAACTGAAGAGTAATCAATTTTCTTCATTGTCGTTGGAGTTCGTCTTTTAGTTGCGAGTCTGTGCAAGTAATATCAATATCCGCCTTTCCCCTCCCCCAACACACACACACACACACACACACACACACACACACACACACACACACACACACACGACACACACACACACACACACACACACACACACACACACACACACACACACACACACACACATACTCAGCGAGGGAAAGAAGGAAACATGGCTGTTCCCCCTTTTTAGGAGTCGGTATAACACGAAAGTGAAACGTGTCCTCCCAAAAGTAATTGAGCATTCACTGTGCATTGTTTCACCACAAGAGAGCACTAATAGATTCTGCAGTAACAAATTGCAATGTCACGCGAAGAACGGCAATCATCTCGAAACTCGCATCGCACGCCTGAAGCAGAAAGTAGGAACAAAAAGAGCATGCACAGGCCGAGTGCGGAATAACACTGTTGCAGCTCGACACGTAAAACACGCTGCTCAAAGAGAAAGAAATACGTACGAAACGAACGCACAAATATACACACCTGTACGAGCGTGAACAATGGTCACAACTCTTACTTCTTCATGTGTGAGCACCATGCTCCTTCCATAAACGCGGCCGTGGCAGCGAGCGAAGTGACGTTCGGACTCTATTTAATTACTCCAACTTCGAAGCAAGCTCGCGGTAGACGCACTAGAGGTACAGAACACCCGAATCTGGAGATATGCGCGCGTGCGAGCGAGACACCACGCCAGATAGCATCTATGCGCACTTTGACAGCGCCATGTGGAGATACGCGAGTACATCGTCGTGCGGGGTGGCGCGGCACAACGGAGTTATAGATAAGGCGCGCACAACGCGCGCTCGTAGAAAATGTGCTGAACTGCCGAGCTCCGAGGACCGCCAGTGGTACATGGTGTATATAAATGACTCGCCGTTAACATGTTTGAGAGGCCCGCAAGATGGCCGCGCCCCCTCTCTCTCTTTAAAGGTAGATGGCACTGCGCCGCGTCAAAAATCCCCACTCTGACGCGCTGCGACCGGTGCGTGTGGTCAGGCCTTCAGTGGATAGCGTCGTGCGCTTAGGAGCGCTAGGTCGCTGGTTCGACACCCTGCTGCGTAAGTTTTTCTTCTAGTTTCTTTCTTCGCTACATGCTAATAAATATTTTACAACGTCATATCCATGACGGAAATACGTCACAGAGCCGTGGTGGACCCCGGCATAAAACACCTTTGCGTTAAATCAGTAAACAACTGCTTGAAAGTGTTTCTCAGAACTGCATTAGTGCAGAATAATAATTTAACGCACGCAAAAGCGCAATTAGACACGAAATATAAATAACAATGCTTTTCTGAAGTGTATATCGACTAATAGATAACGACATGCCGGAGCTTCTTCAAAAAGACTTGCTACACATTCAAAGCACTACGAGCATTCGTTTAGGGACCGTTGTTTAGTGGTGGCTGATGTGAGGGAAACGTAGAGTACAGGCGTTTTGTGCATGCATTTTAGTTTTCCCAGTTCCGCAAACGAGATTTTCGCGTGACGTCGTCATTGATTGACAGTCCCCGGATGAACACGCCACCAGCGTTGCAGCGTCTTTCACCCGAAAAGCGATGTTTTCCGCCAGGAAACTAATTTTTAAATTCATTTACATTTTCAGTAGCTCTACAGAAGATGCAGAGGTCTAACAAAGCGTCGCCTAATAGGCGCTGCTGTTCTACAAGTGACGACGCCTTTGCTCATCGTTACGCTTCACGGGCTCCGCCTATAGCAATTATCAAGACGAAACCAATAAATGCCTCTATACAAACACGACAACTAAACATTGGTACGGTAGGGTCGGCCCGAGTGATGCGAAAAAATCATCGTATCAAGGACGTCGTGTCCACGTGACAGTTCGCCAAGACTCGTGCCTTCGTCATGACGTCACAGCGACGTATTATGACGATGCAATGGTATGCTAACTTTATCATATGACATTGTTTGTTTGGTCACATGCCATGTATACGCAAAGGAAAACCTGGCGAAGTGCTGAAAGCTTACAATGCCTCCTATCCTGGAAGCAGCGCTAACCCACGTTTGTTTGCAGTAAATTGTTGGAGTTGTGGGTGGGTGAATGGGTGGGTGGGCGGGTGGGTAGGTAGGTAGGTAGGTAGGTAGGTAGGTAGGTAGGTAGGTAGGTAGGTAGGTAGGTAGGTAGGTAGGTAGGTAGGGGATGAGTACGCTGATTGAGATGAAAACGAGTGCGATGGCTTTGGCCTATGAGTTGTTTTCCTACAGGCTAATACATAGGAGACGTTGTCAGTTTTTAAGTTTTTGTTTCAATGTGTCCATCAACATTGCCAGCCTAAATTAGGCAGCTTCAATTCATCCAGAGTAAACAACCAAACAAGCGATTCCCTGATGCGACAAGAGCAAAGAAAGAAAAAAAAAGTCCCCGATGTTTACGATACCACCAAATGCGAATTCTGAGTGCAGGTGTTTTAGTGTATCGATTTTGTGATACGTTGAGACAAATAAGTCGAGAGAGACACGCATGTATGCACCATTACGTGCCTCTATTTATTTTCTACAACCATTTCTCTAAAGAACACGCACTTGTCAGTCTCTCATTGTAATTAAGGAAGCTTAGTGGTTGCAGAAGGGAGTGCCAATATGTTCGGTTTGGTGCACTAATACTTGGTTTTTAAGGACGTTTTCTGTGGAAGTGTTCCGCATGGTCGTTACGTCAGTGGAATGATTTACGATGGAGAGAAACGGAGCGTTTTCGCGCAAAAGTGGTAGGAAGGAGTCGTTTGTTCTTATGTCTATATTAACATCACTCACAAATAACATTGGGGTGGGATGATGTGCCGCTAATGCGAGGGCATGAAATCTCGCCCGACTACCCGGTGGGCGAGACGTACACAGCCACTACCAACAAGCTGTTATGCAACTTTGTAGCGTACAGTTCACCAGCATTATATCTGAGGTACTAAATATTTCAATGAGTACTGCAGCGATACCCGTATGCAAGCAGGAAACCTCTACCACTTTGTAGTCGTCACTGAGAGCGCGACAACGGCAGTGGTTTTCTACGGATTCGAGGATTTGTTTGGGATCAACCCAGGTATCATCAAGGCAAAGTACAAAGTCATGCCTAAGAAAAAGATCGTAATGTATGTCATTGATGTGTGAGGTGAAGGAGCGAACATTGAGCACGGAGACCGATAAGAGGGGTGGCTGCACAATCATGGCGTAGAATTTAGAAGTGGTGGTTTCGAGTTTGTGAGACTGCAACCGACAGAACCCGTCGGCAAGCGTTCTGTCGCGTTTGGGTATTCCGAGGTATATTCTGAAGTATCGTCTACATTGGTGATACAGAGCCTGATGATGTCTGTAGTGCTGCTCAGTACTACGTATACCAGTCTTCTTCTTTGCTTGCCTAATTCATATGGCACATACTTTTTTTTTATTGCGACAGCAATCACGTGGACACTCTCGGCTGACTTTATCTGGCTGCTGCAGCCACCGTGCCCCGTATACGTAAGTGTATGCACACAAGCACACACACACAGATGTACATATACGTGTATTCAAACCAGCGACCCCTCGCTCCGCAGCGCACTTCTTTAGAACACTCAACCCCGTGCCATTTTTGTCTTTTTTTTACCAGTTTCCCAACATGTCATATACATTAATAGCGACCACTTCCTACAAGAATAGACACAAATGCAACAATATCAGACCAGTCCATAAACGTACCGAGTAATTGGGTAAAAAAATAAAGAACACATGGAACACCTTGTGTCAGACGTCATCGCATCGCAGAAGACGCAAAGGGTCATTCCCTGCACTGCTCTTAAAAAATACATAAGAGCCTCATATTATCTGTTTCTGACGCTTGCAGTGCATTATTCAACACAAAGGTGTAACAACTGTGACACTTATTAGTTCACGTTTTACCGATGTGGACCTCGCGTTCTCTTCGAGCGTCCTTCCTTGTGCTTCAGCGGCATGCTACAAGTATGGAGATGCTTGTCCTTCTTCGTGTGACATTCCTATTTCTTGCTATCGCATTCATTGTTTCGATCTTCCGGAGAAACTGTTACCTTCAGGAGCGAAGCTCCTAAAGCCATGGGTCTGTCCCTCCCATAGCTCGCCTATAATTATAACTATAACTAACTCAGCAGGTGCAGACGAATAGACAGACAGACAGACAGACAGACAGACAGACAGACAGACAGACAGACAGACAGACAGACAGACAGACAGACAGACAGACAGACAGACAGACAGACAGACAGACAGACAGACAGACAGACAGACAGACAGACAGACAGACAATTCACGGCTTACGAATAAAATCCTCCGAAGCTTCGTCCTACTTATCATCATTCACTCCGTGGATATGCTGTGGCTTTTTTTTTTTCACACTGAAACCGGCCGTACACGGTAGCGGAGCTTGTCCATTTTCAGTGGCACGCACCAACGCCACCTTAAGAAACTTCGTTGCGTTGCAAGCACTAGTTAGTGCGGTTAAACCACTGACGGCGACGCCGCTTAACGCAGAAATGGGCGTCTAAGAACGGCGCCCTAAAAGTCGTCTAATGACTGAATTGCCACTGAACTGCATAGATGAGGATGTGCTAATAGGAGTTTTTCAAAGAGTCGCTTCAAAGAAGTCCGTGCAAGCATTGAGCTGCTTTAAAATGTACGGTAGCAGGCTACCTTGAGACGTAATTCGGGCGGTGCTAGCAAAAAAACGCAGCGCAATTTTTCTTCGCAACTGTGCTTGGTTACTACGTAATTTAAGTATTTCCAAACACAACTCTGCAGTTCTAAGCGTGGCTGTAAAATTCACAGTCGTGAAAGTTTCCTTAGGTCTCACTTATGGACCTTTCTTTTTACCGAGAAGAGGATTTTCTCTTTTCTGGGATGTTCCACGAGCGTACAAAAGCCGATGTCAGAGCCTCGGCAGTGCATATTTCGAGGGGTTACACACACTAACAACAGCCCAGAGAGGACTATGGCAGCGCCCAGGGAGCCTTGAGTGAAAAGGTATTTTACTCACCGTGCGACGAGCAGTAAGTACATCCGCTCCGCTGACGACGCACAGGCGTTAGTATAAGCATGGCGATGTTGAATAGAGAATGACAAAACATCTTTGATTCTAAGCTGGACGTCTATATTTACAGGAACTGCACTCAGAAGCGCTATGAACCCATATTAATCGAGTGGCCCTTTGTCCGGTGACACGTTGCCCAAGTTTGTCTGTTACAATTGGTGGACTGCGTAACACATGTTACAGCATCGTAAGTTTCAGGTGTCTGACAGCGGCATCGGCACAGCGCTTGTACGCGCCCTCGCAGGACAGTGGCGCTCGGTCTGTCTCCATGGTAACCTTTATCAGCAACGAGAAAGAAGACATTGCGCGAGAAGGAAGACGCTGACTCACGGCGCGCTGATATCACCCGTGATGTCAACGGATCACGCGTAACACATACACCTTGCAAGTTTGGGAGTATTTCCACCGTCGCCAAAGACGCAGCATTCAATGGTGCCTGTGCTTGAGAAGACGTCGAACCGTCGTCATGGTGACGTTCGCTAAACGTCGGGACATTGTAGCAAAAAAATTAAGTCTGGCTGTAAAACTGCGTTCCATTACAAAAAAGAAAGAAAGAAAGAAGGGAACGAAGAAAAAGAAAGAAAGAAAGCAAGAAAGCAAGCAAGCAAGCAAGCTATACCCAACAAGCTGAACATGCGGAAACAGCACTTTATGAAAAAGTAAGGAAGTGCCACTCCCGATTTTGTTCGCGTATCGTCCATTGCTCTATTTCTTTCGTTGGCGTAAGGAGTACCAGATGAGACGCTCGCGTGTATAAGCGCTTTCGATAACATCTAGTGCTGTCAATGAGCAAGTTGAGGATGACATAGCCCAGGAGTAATTAAGCCCCCTAAATAGCGATACCCTTTTGGTTCGAACGTTTATGAAAACACGTCTGTTTCGAGAGGCGTCATCTGGCTGTTCTTTCCATCAAATATATATATATAGGGGCTAAAACGTTTCAAGTTTTTCTCACTGTTTCTCAAGTTTTCCTGGAAATACACGAGATAGCATAAGTCAAATAATTGGAATACGTTACATACAGGTGCATACGTTTGTTATGTATCTCTTTAGAACTCTGTGACAACATTTCATGGAGGGACAAGGCAGGGAACGTAATCGGCGGTAACCACAAAGTTGGTAGCGTAAGCAATAAACCGAAATCACAAGGTAGCTCTCGCAGACGAAGAGTATCATGATAATTGATGTATAAGTGATATTCTAAACAAGTGGGAGCAAACTAGAAGAATTAAAAGAGCTTTTTTATCGGACAGATTTAGAATAACGTATACACAAAGTGTTGTGTTAGCGTTTCGCACCCATGCGCATGCGTAATAACCTCTTGCAGGCTCCATTTAATTGACGAACGCTAACGCTGCACTCTCAAGCTTTGCGTGCCGTATTCTAAAACTCTCTATTAAGTATCAGAATAACAGACAAATCTCCGCAGTTCTACGCTTACGTGCATATGTTGTTAACCGCACATACATTAAAGGGAATGTAGGCGCTACATACTATAGAGCCAGCTAAACAGTTTATCTGTGCATTTATGTAATCGGTTTCCCATATGCTGGCTACAGTGTTCTTTAAAATAATATCTAGATGGAAATCTGGTGTCACCTTCTATGAGAATCTCTCAAGAGGCGCTGTGGTGTAAAGGACAGAAAGAGCGCTGCCTTCAACTGAAATTTTATTAGCGAAAACGCTGGAAATATATACTCGTGACCGAATATAACCACGCAATCGCGCAACCTATTGCATCACAGCAAGATTATCATAATATCATTATATGGTTACGACGCCACAGCTCAGCACAAATTCACGATCTATTATGTCGAAGCCAGAAACTCGATTTGTTTTTTAGTCAGAGCAAGCGAATGCATGTTGATACATCGATCACCCAGTATTTGGATTTCATTGGCCTCCATAATCTCTCGTGTTAGCTGGTGACGGTGCTTGGCTGCAGCAACAGTGCACTTATCGAATTCCAGTCTGCAACCACAATCTCTACAATGGATGCCCAAATGACACGGTACAGCTGAGTATACATTATAATGATGCTCCTTTAAACGCTCATTCAGGCACCGGTCCGTTTGCCCAACATATATCTTGCCGCATGCATGACAACGGGAGCAAATAAACCACGGATATCACTCATGCTACGAATAGCCGTCTATGTTTGATTGTGCAACAGCTCTTTCGTTCGGACTGCGCATTCACCCGTTTGTAGAGCGCTGAAAGCTTTTCTGGGGCAGAGAAATATGTTGATTCCCAATCACAAACTAGACAAAGCATCTGTCTAATCATGCCGAATTAAAACGTTTCTAAAACAAAACCCTGCCAACGGATCTCATTCACCCATGTTATATTCTGTAAAATAAATGTTGATTCACCTGCATGAAATCACCAAACGGAGAAAAGAGGACTCTCAAAGTAAAATAATACATGTTTCTGCGCTCATTCCAAGGAAGAACTGCCTCAGTACGTCCAGCTTTAGTGCAAAATTAATCATTGTGGCGACTGCAACAACTTGAAGAGAGACACGACCTCAAGGGATCGGGCCCTTTGTAAGTGATGCCACTTCAAATCCGACATGAACGAGAATTCCCATGCGCGCAACAGCATCGCAGCGCATATATTTTCTAGCTAGGTAACTGTATGAAACTCTACCCGCGTGCGCCTTTGCTTGAGTTGTGGGTCGAGTCCGTGTTGCTCGATTTGCGCAATAAGGTAACAAATTTTCTTGGATCCGGACAGACGGCCAGTTTTGAGAATGACTCGTTAAACAGCACTACGTATTATAACAAATCGAACAACACCGAAACCTGATGTTAGGGGTTATGGATATTATTCGACAAAAACGCCGCCCTGTTTACCAGCCACTCTTTCTTTTTTCACTTTCAGAAACCGGCTGGAGCCAGGATTTACTTCAGGGAACGGTGGCAACCATGACAATTGCTGGCGGAGAAGGAATACGAGGGATGTGAGGATCTGTGCGTTGTGTTTTACTAGGCTTGCTCTATTCTAAGGTGGAGGAGGGGGTGGGGGAGGAAGGTCATAAGGATGGGTGCGCTAGTCCTCGTCTTTCTGTGTCCGCTGTGTACTTTTCGCGCTGACGTTTTAACGTTATATAATGCCAACTGTCCCGCTCCCACACCTTGACAATGGCGTCAACTTGGGCTAGTTGGTCATTGATGATTGTGAAAATAACAGCGCGAAAGGCGACGGACTAACACACCGAGGCAACAATTGTAAGTGCTGCAAATGTTGACAACGCTCATTTGTCTCTGTGTTTTTGCGATGTTATTTTCACCCGCACCTTGCTTCAGTAACAAGGTGGTCGGGAGAATATTTCAGGGTGGGGGGGGGGGGGGGGTTAACCTCTTTTCTGTGTCACATTCTGCTTCCCCTTTTCCCTGTGCAGGTTCTGGGGGTTGTATACTGCTAGTTTTAGGGGTAAATTGAAAGAACACAGGAGGGGCCTTTGCCCTGCAGTGGGCGTAGTCAGATGATGATGATGATGATGATGATGATGATGATGATACTGTTCTTCACAGCATACTGACATTTTCCCAACTCGCGTGCGATCGTGTAACACGACGCCTATTTCTAATTGGTGGGCCATGTTTTATATGACCAATCGATGCGTATAGCGTGGCGACACGGTTACGCAATAGACAAACTCCGCGAAAACGAGAGGATACGCCCATATAGGCTACGTAAACTAGTATCGAAGCTTTTGTAATGTGCTCTAAACGAAAGAGTTTTAAAAAGGGTAATTGTTAGTTTCGAGTTCTATCGATAATCGATCACACGTTTTACGGCATCCCTACTGAACTATTTTAAAAGCGTTGGGGTTTTCGGACTGCAGAGATAACTGGGAGCCGTAAATCACGAATTAGGGCGAATCAATGACGATCTTCAGGCATTCATTTACATCTATATCTTTATCTTCATGCGGCGTATTTTGTAAGTGCAACGTATTATTTATACTCGCTGCCCAGTGAAAAATCACAGCATATCCACGGAGTGAATTATGATGAGTGGGGCAAAGCGCCCGTGCGTCCGTTCATGCGTCCGTCCATTCGTGCGTCTATCTATCTATCTATCTATCTATCTATCTATCTATCTATCTATCTATCTATCTATCTATCTATCTATCTATCTATCTATCTATCTATCTATCTATCTATCTATCTATCTATCTATCTATCTATCTATCTATCTATCTATCTATCTATCTATCTATCTATCTATCTATCTATCTATCTGTCTGTCTGTCTGTCTGTCTGTCTGTCTGTCTGTCTGTCTGTCTGTCTGTCTGTCTGTCTGTCTGTCTGTCTGTCTGTCTGTCTGTCTGTCTGTCTGTCTGTCTGTCTGTCATTCACACTAGCGCCACCTGATGAGTGAGTTATACAACTAGGTGGTTACGAACTCGTCCCAGACATGCATGGACAAACCCAAGGCTGTATGAGCTTCGCCCCTAAAATCTATATGCATTTATTGAGAACATTTCCTCGGTTTTAAATAGAAGTGTAGCATTAGGCAAGACCTGAATCAAGTTTATTTGTTATTGCATAATGCATTTTGAACAAAAAAGTAAATAGAAAATGTCGCATTTTGCACTAATATGGCCCAAGATCAGGTACCAACAGTGGCGTTTGGTGGCCTTGCTTCTTTCTCTGTATTTTTATTTCTTAATTCCCCTATCTTTGCCTTCTTTTATTTTTGCCTGCGTTCGCTTTTTTTCTCTCCATCTTTTTATTGCTCTTTGGGGCTTTTTAAGGCTCTTCCGCCCTTTTTTTATACCTCTTCCCTTCTTTCTGCCTCAATTATTGAATATAATTTTTCTATTCCAGACTCTTTTTATCTTTTTTTTCCTTCTGTTGCTCTAAGTTTTGATTAACAGTTTATGCGTGCGTGCGCGCGCGCGCGCGCGCGTGTGTGTGTGTGTGTGTGTGTGTGTGTGTGTGTGTGTGTGTGTGTGTGTGTGCGTGTGCGTGTGCGTGTGCGTACCCGCTTGTTTCTCTCTTTATTTCTTTTTCCGTCATTCTACTTTTTTCTCTTTCTTTTTAATTTTCCACATCTTCTCTCTCTCTCTGCACCGTGTTCTCTTGCCCGTGTGAGTTATTGCATCCCACGCCGGACACATCGTCGCAGAGAGCGCGCGCGCGCCGAGCGCAGGTTTTCGGAGATTGAAGCGGAAGATGATGGGGAGGGTGAGTTAAGCGCTCGCTGGCCAAATTTGTTGCGTTGCGCGTGCTGTGCGCACTTGTGCCAGGCGCTAGGCGACTCTAGACGCCATGCAAGGTAGAGGTCACTCATGATGACGATATCTTTGGTGAAGTCGAAGCAGGAGTTTGCCTATCCCAAACGGCTACGCTGTTAGAATTTCATGAAGCGTGGAAACTTGGGCAACTTGGTAGGACATGATTGAATATACGAACAGTGCGAAGGACAAGAAAACAACACACAGCGCTTGTTCTTTGCTTGCTCAGTCCTTGTCCGTTGGGCTGTTCGTATATTATAGAATGTGATGTTGCGCCATGCGTGGTACACTTACGTTTATGATTTCAAAATTAGCAATTTTGTTTCAGGTAAGAAATAAATAAGGTAACAACAACTTAGGCGAAAAATGATGTTTTCGACATAATTTGAAAAGAAGAAACCGGGTTACGCAATTGCTTAAACGTTTTGCAAGGCTAGATCCACCTACAACTTATACAAAATCTTCCTCCCACTCCTATTTATAGATGCTAGAGCGAATGAATAAATTGGCATGCAAGACTTTGCTGCGATTTTTGAGTGAGCCCTAGGAGCATATTTGTGCAACGTGCACGTCATGATAGGTCACGCATAAATTTAAAATGGATGAAAAAAAGCAACATTGATCGATGTTGAGGTCTTATCGCAACGAAAAAGAGAACATACATTTCAGCTTTTCTAACTCGATCGCCCGTACTTTTGTTTTAAATCGATGAACACAAGTGCACGTTCTACAAGAAGAGTTCGTTTGTTAAATGCGCATTCTATATGCCTCGGGCGTGTGCTGAGGTCCTCGACATATCCACATTTGCGAGTGCAATAACTTGCTTATTTTGCCATCTTATTCTGTCATTTAATTTTTTAATCGATAAGGGCCTCGCACATACGACCGTTGAAACAAATTTTCAGAAACACAAATAACTTTAAAAAAACAAGAACAATTCATCGTGTACAGTGCTCTTCTCACGACTTTCGCAATACAATCTTGAGTACCGCAATAGACAAATGTTATGTCTTGCATAACAGCGTTTCACCGCCAAAAAGAATTCAGGTGCCCCCTCACTGTATATATAGGCATATAGATTGGTGTAGTAACGAAACGACCACCGCGTCTATTGCGAATCGGTCGAACAGGGTACTTTCGCAATGCAAAGTCTTCTTTTTTCGAATGCCTGCCCTAAGGTATGAATAGAGAAAAAGAATTTTCGGGGGCTCTTTCATTTCTTTAACACAGCCTGAATGTTGCAATTCGTGTTATCGAAAAGACACACGCGAGAATTTCTTTCTTTGCTTTTGTTGTAGCGAACATGTGCGCGGGGACAAGCACGCAACCTTTCCTTGAGTGTATACAAGGAGGTTTAACGTTTTTTTTCTAACTTTCTTGGTGTATAACTGCAGCGATAAAACAAAAAGAGTCGTTAGAATGTCCCACCCACATCCCCTATGTTGACGGTTCGTCTTCAGTGATAAGATATTCGTCTGCACGAACAAACAATCTGTATGAAAGGCTGAATATTGCCCAAGACAGTCACACGGAAACATATCTTTACTTCCCCTAATAACGCGATCGCGTTAGAGAGCTCGTTTCGCAGAAATTAAGGCGTTGGCATTGGTGTCGGCGTCGGGTGTCTGTGTCGGTGTCAGTGGTTGTGAGCGAAAAATCATCAACTTGTGCATGATAAAAAAAATTCGAGAAAGATGCAAATGAAATAAATAAAAAAATCTGCGTCTGATTCGGGATTGAACCCCGGTCGTTGGCACCACAAGCGGGTGTTGCAGCACATAGCCGTCCGTTTTGTTGTTGATGTCGGGAAAATAACTTCCTCTGCTTGGAAATACAGTAAAAGCAATATTCATATTTTACAAACACACACGTCCTGCATACACGCTTCACTATACAACATGAAATATTGCAATAGTAACGTATGGTGCAAGCGAGAAGGCTTAAAAAAATTTTTTAAAACCTCCTTGGATGCAAGCGTTCGTTGCCATCGAGTGTCAGAACATGTGATTAACATAATACTTTGGATCAAAGCCAGTCACCCACTACACAAGGCATCGCACGTCACTGCATCTATTCCATTAAGGCCACTCAGTGGGTGCATTGAAGATTCAAAAAGATTTCGTGCACTAAGTGTTTGAAGTAGGCACTAAGAACAGGTTATCACTGTGGGCTTAGTGCGTTGCTGTTTTCATTAAACAAGTGGCGCCATTCCGCGGCACGGCACGCTGCTAATCAGTCGCGACAGCGTATGGCTGCGTAGACTGAAAATTAGCAGTTCGAAGGGACCAAGCTCATCCGTGGTCAGAGAGTATTGTTGCATGCAATGGCTCCGATAAAATATGCGGGAACGCTGCCGGTAAGCTGCCAAAAAATAAAATTGTACGGACTTGCGTGGAAGGTTCACGAGTAAGCTCGACGAGAGCTTTGGATAAGGTTGGCGTAACGTGCAAGATAAGCAGACGCTCTTCATTTTTTTTTCTTTTGCCCTTACTATAATTGTGGATTAATGCTCTATCAGCGCTGCCAGTAGTGGCCGTATGCATGAATCCGCGTGAAATTGTCAAAGCACTGCAGCGCCACCATACATAACACCTGTTGAGGCATATAGCGTTCAGCTGTTAAAGGCGATGCTTAAGTATCCACGAATTTTTCTTGTCGACAACAAATAATAGGTTCAGCTTGAGTACAGGTACAATTGTACAGGTTGAAATTTTAAAAAAGAAAAAATTCTACCATCGGCGACTATCCGAACGAAACAGAAACTCGCATGGATCCACTGTGCATTCGCATAAAGCGGCTCGAAGGCGAAAGCGATTGTATTCTTCTCAATCGATGAATTGACCCGCTCCTGCAACCCTTCGGAAGCTTTCCGCATCTGACATGGTTTGGCATTACCTCCAAGATTGGAGGCATTGCCAGTTTTTTGCACCTCACATAGTTTTGCATTGCCTCCGTGATCGGTACACATTTGACCAATTAAGCGACGATGCCATGCAGTGACGTCGTTACATGACATCATGATGACGTCACAAAAATGGAAGACTTGTGAGTATGATTAAGCCATAGGGTGATTTCGTCACGTGATAATTTTTTGCATCGCCCGTGTTCCCATCAACAACGACGGCCATTTTTCGCCTTTGACGAGTCGTGTAAAACTTTCGCCTTAAAGATTGACGGCTGACGCTGCAACGAAAGTGCTACCACTCAACTTCAGTCGGGGTAGCAAGTTACTGAAATGTATTTGTTGTCATCATTTAGAGCAATTAATAGCACTGATTTGTACTAGAGTTAGTTCTTCGATGGGACTTGATGTAAGCGGCACACAAGACAGGAAATAATCTGTGAGAGGAAGTAAGGCGGCATTCCCAAATATCGCACACGGACGAACCACTGATAGATCCGCTCAGCGTTGCCACACTTCGTGCAAGCTCCTACCGGTTTGGGTAATGCCAAACGGAATTTCCTGCTGCTACAACACGACCGACTCGCCTGCTTGTTTGCCTGTCCCAAAGTGATTCATCATCGAACTGAGTGTGTCGAGAAATATCATAAAGAAATGTCCACGCACACGACAGGCGCCACATTTACGCGCTGCCCTTTGCCTCCTTGTGTCGTTCGGCACCCGTCAAATTCGTCATATTCATGCATATTCCGCAACGAGTGCGGCCAGCCAAGGTGAGAGGTAAAGGAAGCGACGCGAGGAAAGAGTCACGGGCTTGGCATTCACCGCGGGCCTTTTTTCCTGCCTTCGATATAGTAATGCGGTGAAGCTCTCGTTCCTTTAGTCGGAAACGTTACTCACTGTCTTCATCGTGCGGTATTTCCATCTTCTTCTATTGACGCGACTGACAGCATTCGTCATTCTGGCGGCTTATACGGGCGTGTCACTCCACATCAATTCTCCATTGTGTTCTTACTGACGATGTGTATCTGTTCGTTCATTCGTGCAGATCGGTGACGAGACTACTGCTGTGCTTTTTTCGGAACCGCTAGTCGTAGAACCGCTATTGCACAAATATCGCAAGCCAAATACCGACACGTACCGAGCGGAAAAGTTGAATACAAGAACACCAACGGGGTTCATTTTTTTGTAATGCCGATGGCATACGAGGAATAAGACCTGAGGTCATGGAAACTACGGTGACGTCATTGCACGCAGTGATGTTTAGCGACGAGGGGCCACAAAAGAAGTTCGGCAGCATTGGCCGCTCTCTGTAACACGTCAAGACGAAGGCTTCCTATAAACCTAGTCATGCGTTAAGTTATACAACCGGGTATCAGACTTCTTGTTAGACGTAAGGAGTAGTAGCATGAGATACGTGCAACTAATTATCGCACTGGCGTTCTTTGTCGACTGCATTGTGTCTGTCATCCCAACCCCGTCGAACTATGTGCACCTCCTGAATATTTCCACTTTTGACAGAGAGAAGATGTCAAGTTAGGTTATGACATCACACCGCGTCATGTCATGACGTCATATGACGTCAATATGACGTCGTTGATGACGTAGGTCACGCAGGCTTCTGCGCCTCCTTTTTACATTTTGTTTTGCTCAAGGTCATCATCACGCAACGAGCCAGATAAGGCTCTTCACTTTAAAAGGTCAAAGCCGTGGTGATGTTCCTTAAGAAAAAGTAAAGCAAGGCAAAGTTTCTTAATGGAAACTGCCATGTGTGTGAAAAGCATTGACTCATCATTACATGCCCTGGCAACACTGGGTAAGAGTGCCCGGTGGTAACCAATATTAGCCGACAGTGAGATACAGTTAGCCAACCATAACCAGTGCTCATTTTACGAGCCCGTGTGACTTTTACTCTTGATTTATTGCGCAATGGCTTTCTTATTCAGTCTTGTTCTGTAATTATTGGGCGTTGTAGTTCATATTGCGTTCTCCTTACAGTTTTGTATGACAGTTCTCATGTCCTATTTCATCTCAGGGGTGGACCACCGATCTCCCAATCGCCTCATTCAAACTGAGCCTAGCAAAAAGTGCTTTCAGATGAATCTAACAATCAGTTCGAACACCGCAGTTTACTACGCCAAAATATTCCCGTTAGGAGGTTGAAGCTCGCACTATTACCATGCGGTCGTTCTGGGGCAAGAAAGTAAAAAATCGACCCAGCTCAGAGCTCCTGATCTTCAATGAGAGACAAGATAGGTTTCATCAAGATTGCAAAAGCCAACAACGGGTGAAAACAAAGCAATAAATATTAGACAAAACTATGCGTGTTGTACTATTTAACAGAAAAGGAAACAACATATCAATTACAAATACACAATGTAAACTTCCCGAGTAACGTTATACAATAAAGAAGTATGCTTTAAGTGGTTGAACAGCATATCGGGAACAGCACTAAGAACAGCATATCGCTATCACATTAAACTTTCAAAGGCAAAGCTTGAGCGTCCTCCAATTATTTTCTCGCCGCTTTGACAGCAACATTTTCTTCACACGAGTCCAAATAAAAGCGACCCCCCGGGACGACCGCTGTGATAATCTCCACGCGTCCGTAGAGCATGGCATTCTATAATGATGACCGCAGCGCGAATAACAACGCGCCCAACTGAGCCATCAGCTGAATATCTTCGATACACGATCAATCACTGTTAGCGAACTTCTTGGAACGGGACCACACCCTTAGAAGAGGCACAGTGAGCGCCCTTCGTGTTTCTTGAATGGACCCAAGCTTAACGTGCTGTTTGTAATTGACATTGTTGCTTCTCTTGATCATATCGTTTTGCTAATCAACATATGCTGTATAGTCACGTTACATGTAAGTGCGTGTGCGCATACATTTGCGGAGTCTGTTGAATGAGAACGTCTGAAACAAGCACCCTGCGTTTACTGTACTCTGACCTAGGAGGTGCTCTTTATATGCAAAAGATCGTATGTGCATGTAGTTCTGTTTTTTTTTTCTTGTTCCTGTTCTTTGATGTCTTTCTTTCTTTTGCGCGTTTTTCCAAGATTAGAATCACCGCGATAGCCGGCTCCAACCTAGCCTACGTTCATTCATTAGCACTGATAGTTGAGCGAGTCGGTAATGGTGGTTCCTATATATATATATATATATATATATATATATATATATATATATATATATATATATATATATATATATAATCCATGCTTTCGGGCGACGAGGCACTTCCTCCCGTTTCTGCCATCGACATTTCCGCAACGAGCATTGTCGATCAGAAGGCCATGCGGTGCGTCGCGCAGAGATATTTCCCGTCGGCTTCGCGTCGCCGAACGATTCGCGGTCGTGCCCGCGTATCGTCTGTGTACGTTACAATATATCGCCGCGACCCGGCGACCTTTAGCGCGGCGTTCAGCGGAAGCCGTAGGTGCGAGCCAGCCAAGTGCGGCGAGCGAGCAACCCAGTCCACAACAGCGGCCGATTCGGGCCGGCGATTGGGCAGGGGCCCGTGACGACACACCACCGACACTTCCGGTGATCTACTTCCGGCGTCGCCGGGACACAGCCCGTCCGGCGACGCTTACTGTAGCGTGAATTTTACCGGACGTGCTGTACGGAAGGCAGGTAAGGAGGGAGGGAGCAAAACGTGACAGGCGAGGAAGGAAGTGTACGACAGGAACAGTTCCGCTTTTCGCACGCGGAGGGTGCCAACCCGTTCTTATGATGTAGTAGAACTGAAAGACACTCGCACAACCGAAAGGTTGGAACTTGCACAACAGAAGGTACTGCGTTCGTAGAACGCTCATAGACACCTGTTTGTGTTTGTAGTCCGCCGCTGCGTTTACCCAATATATTCGTTTCTAATAAACCATTGAATTGCTTGGCCAGTGCTGATGTATTCTGTGCTGTAAATTGGCCAAGAATAGAAAATTTCGAAGATTGCTTGCCGAAATCCCTGTGCTCGCGTGCGTGTGCGTGTATGCCTTGTGTTCCCACCTGCGCATGTACGCGTGATCGCACATGTGTGTGATCAGTGCGTGTTCGCCCCACCGCGGTGGTCTAGTGGCTAAGGCACTCGGCTGCTGACCCGGAGGTTGCGGGTTCAAATCCCGGCTGTGGCGGCTGCATTTACAATGAAGGCGGACATGTTGTAGGCCCATGTGCTCAGATTTGGGTGCACGTTAAAGAACCCCAGGTGGTCGAAATTTCCGGAGCCCTTCACGACGGCGTCTCTCATAATCATATGGTTTTTTGGGACGTTAAACCCTGCATATCAAGCAATCAATCCGTGCGTGTTCGCATGTCTGCGTACGTGCCTTTCGTTTTCAGTCCTATGCATGTATATGTACGTGTGTGTTTGGATGTGCGTGCGTGCTAGCGTGTGAGCATATTTCATGGTTCAGTACTCTTTCTGACAGCAGATGCATACGACGTTGCCCATTATGTTATTTACTGTCGATGTGATGGTATCCTATTCACAGGAAAAAAATGACACATAGATGCGCGGACACACGTCGCAACGCTTATTATGTGGAAATAACTGTACTCAGAAAAGCTCGTACGATTTTATGAAGGTCGGAGAGAGGGAAATCAAAATGAAACACGCTTTCATTATCCTTTTTTTTTTTGGCTGGAGAGATTTTGAGTGACCTAGTGAAGCATACGTAGCCCTTGCGCTGGCACGATATCAGTAAAACGAGAAACGGGAGCTAGAAACGCGTTCAGACGACCTGTTCGTAGTTTCACAGCTCATATGTGGCGTTTGACGTCCCAAAACCACCATATGATTATGAGAGACGCCGTAGTGGAGGGCTCCGAAAATTTCGACCACCTTGGGTTCTTTAACGTGACCCAAATTTGAGCACACGGGCCTACAGCATTTTGCCTCCATCGGATATGCAGCCGCCGCAGCCGGGATTCGATCCCGCGACCTGCGGGTCAGCAGTCGAGTACCTTAGCCACTAGACAACCGCCGCGGGGTGTAGTTTCACAGTTAGCTCAGTTACCATATTACGAAAAACCATCAAATAGAACCATTCATAACACTTTAAAAGCGTATTAAGTTGAGGTTGTTGGTACGCGGCCACAATAAGAAAGAACAGGAAGGAGAAGAAGGAGTAAACCGCGCAGTACAACGATGACCGAACATCGAAACAGTGCCGTCCTGTTCAGTCCTTCTTGTCATTTTTGTACTGCGCAAATACATTTAGTGTCTCGTGTCGAAGGCCTTCTAGAATTGATGCGAAGAAAAAGTGAAATCCAATTTAACAAAATATTACGTGGTGACACTTCGACGGCGTATACGGTCAACCATTGGAAGGTACCATACCGGTCTCTAAAACGTCATGTTTTTTTCATGACTGGAGCTGTTTCAATTTGTAAAACCGAGCCATACAAGTCACGGTAGTTTTTTTTAGTCATTGTATTCTCGTGGTTACGTTTCCCGAAACACGCTTTTGTCGCATCTTGTGAATCCTTATCAAAATTGGTAGTAATGCCAGTCAACCCATTGACTCGATAGCATTTGTGCCATTTTTAAAATTTTTGTTCACCGAATAATACATTACTTGCCTTTCCAGTAAAGAAGACAGTTGATTGTCAGCGCTGTGTCCTGTATGACATTCTTCGCGTTGTCCGCGCTGTTCTTCCCCAATACCACGAGCTATTTCCCATATAGGTCGTTATATCAAGGAATAATACGTCGCGTTTGAATCAGTGAGTACTGCAATAAAAGATAACTTCGAACTCTTACCATCGACTGTCATAATGGGGTAAATTTTAAAAAAATCCGAATGGAAACACATATCCTGCTGTGGTCGTCATTCAGTTGTTTGGGAATATTGGTTTTATTTCTGATGATACGAAATGTCAAAGCGTCCTTTGAAATACATAAAAAAAACAAAGCTGAGTCACAGCACACCGAAGTTCATTGTGCTAATTGGTCTTATCGGAAACTGGTCGTATGGAAGTTGCTCTCTCAATACATAGTTGCAGGGCCTAGAGTACTGGACCCAGTTGGCACTGCAAAAAAAAGAAAGAAAAATAAATACAGATGTTAAAAACAAAGATGAATGCGAAATGTTCTGTGCTATAAGTAATGACTACTTTGGAAGTGCAAATACGTATTCAACTAACATGATCACCATGGCTATGTGACGTTAGAAAGATAAGTCACATTGCGAGAGAGGGGACACTAAAAAGGGTGCCCCTTTTCCTCGGCCTGTACCCAAGGGAGTAACGACCCTCCTGAACATCCTCCCCCCCTCCTCCTCCGCGATTTTTGCCACTGGTCTGCTTCCGAAGACTCCAGCGCCGGAGTTTCACCCTGGCGCTTTCCGTTGGATGCTCTGTGGCGCTAGCGGGCAAGCGTCTAGCAGTGCGTGCGACGTTGGCGCACAGTGATGAACGAGACCCATGTTGAGTAATACGTGCAGGCGCCCCCCCCCCCCTTCCCCCTTTGATGGGACCATCGCGTGAGAAGGGGTGCATGCGAGTGGCTTCCGGCCGTTCTCACAGCCAGTGATTACGACGAAAGTCGCGTATTCGGCTTGACGTGCGTGTCGTCACTTGCGTATAGGTGATGAGGAGGCGGGACTGCGTTGGATGGCTTAATGTTTGAAGGGAGCTTGTCACTCTGTCGATGAAATAGTGACGCGTGGTCAGCAAAGTGGAAAGAAAAAAAAAACTCGCAAGGTTCCATCTGCATTTGTCTATGACGAGTCGAAAGCAAAAAACCGTGTTTTCCTTCTTTTTT
The DNA here is from genome assembly GCA_013436015.1 of Rhipicephalus annulatus. Taxonomy (NCBI): domain Eukaryota; kingdom Metazoa; phylum Arthropoda; class Arachnida; order Ixodida; family Ixodidae; genus Rhipicephalus; species Rhipicephalus annulatus. The sequence goes on along the minus strand of WOVY01016030.1, from coordinate 290,127 downwards.
ATTTTAATCGGTGTATTGATCCTTCTCCACACCCCTCCGAAAGCTTCCTGCGGCGAACGTGTTTTACGCATAGCCTCCAGGATCGAAGGCACTGCAAGCTCTCTGTGCCTCACCTAGTCATCCATGGCCTCCGTGATTGCCCCCCCCCCCTCCGATGACCATGCGGCCATGTCGTGTGATGACGCCATCATGCGACGCTTCTGATGTGACACTGCAGTGACGTCAAAGTGACAACCCAAATGTCTGTCACCGATAACGTCGTGATTATGTCGTGATTTTCTGCGTCGACGCCGCCACTGGACGCTGCTGATGCTGACGGTCAATTTTCGTTTTTCATGAAACATATATGGGGCTCTAATAATGAAAATCCCGGCCCAAGCACAGCATACAGAAGGTTAAGAAGCGAAGTTGAAACGTGCGGCTCCGGTGTTTATGACTATATAGGTTTGTTTCGGTGGTTCATTAAAGTCTCTCTCGTTCATTGGTTACATGTGCCCAGAAACCTTAACAGGAATCAGCCAACCATGTGTTTCTTCATCTTTAGTGAACCAGGGGTGAGTATAGTGGGTATTTTCAAACTTCTGTGTTACCTACGCGCTAGGTGTGCAATTCTATGTCTTTTTTTTATCTATGCCTTTCGCTGCCATTACCCGTCTGCAATGACAACGCTTCCACCAATTGAAGACGGCTAATGGCGCACTTCTACCAATTGCAGACGGCTAATGGTGGCGAAAAGCATATAAAAAGGAACAGGATTATTACGCAGAAGGAGTTTTCGTGCAGATTGGGTGGAAGAACTTTGGTTCTGCCTAGCCATACAGTGCAGCTTGCCTGTAATATCATGCGATGATTTTGCGGCAAGTGCGATTGAAATTTATTACCAATACCTTTAGTTACTTATTATCACCACCGATTACTCCCATAGTCAGCATAAGCAACACTGCATCATTTCAAAAAAAAAAAAGCAGACCTTGTACTCAGTTCGGCGAGTCCCAACCCGCCGATTCCCACTATGTCCTGACTTGCCGATACTTTCTAAATATAATAACTCTCCTTGAAAATGCACGTTAACTATCTTTTGTAAATAATTATACACCCTTAGGAGAGGCCAAGGCTTTAATATAAAGTAGGAGTGTATCAACATTATAACTTTTTTTAGAGTGCACAAGAAACAGGACAAGAAAGAGACAGACAATCGCTAACTCTCAAATAAGCTATTTTTTAAAAGAACAAAAATTATAAGTACCTGTAAACCAGCACAGCGTAGGTGCAAGTCATGTGACAGGCAAACATAAAAAGATATGGGTAAAAAGAATTTTAAAAAACTGTACTCCCTATCTGTTAGAGCCACCGAAGGTTGACTAATGCTTTTGTTTTTACCCCTATTTATATGGAAGGCTTCCGTAAGTTCACGTGTTAGTTTATCTCACGTGTTAGTTTAGTTCACGTGTTAGTTTAGATGTGAGAACAAAATATGTGTATCGCAAAACACGGGATTGCAATGACATGATATACAATGCTCTGCCAAGTGTGAAAATATTTCTTTTCCTCGTGAGTTAGCATGCTCCTTTAGTCGTGTATTGATGCAGTCTATCCTATGTACATATTTCGATATACCACCCCTTCATTTGCCAAATGTCTGTGGACACTATTCTGTGGAGTGCCCGAGAGAAGACACTGCAACAGAAGGCGACGAAAGCTCTGTTGAAATTCCTACGTGACACCGACTTGAACAAGCGACTGTAACAGCAATGTCACACACCGCGAAAGACAAGACTGGACTATGACTGAGTGTGCGCGCATGTGCTGCCGAATGTGCTGTTTCTATCTTCCCTCTCTGCTCTCTTTCATCTCCCCCATCCCTCCCCCATGCGCAGGGTAGCAAACCGGCTGCCTATAGGCTGGTTAACCTCCTTGCCTTTCTTTTCCCTCTATTTTCCTTCCTTCCTTCCACCCCTTCATTGATTGATTGATTGATTGATTGATTGATTGATTGATTGATTGATATTGATACGTGGGGTTTAACTTCCCAAAAGCACGGTATGATTACGAGAGACGCCGTAGTGGAGGGCTCCGGAAATTTTGACCACCTGGGGTTCTTTAACGTGCGCCCAAATCTGAGCACACGGGCCTACAACATTTCCGCCTCCATCGGAAATGCAGCCGCCGCAGCCGGCATTCTATCCCGCGACCTGCGGGTTAGCAGCCGAGTACGATATACCACCCCTTCTCGGCATATGCATATTTAAGAAAGAGTCACTTGTGTGCCAAGTCAGGATTCTCTTGAAATGTATCTGAAGTTTAAAAAAAAAAGAAGATATTTGTGGTGATTTGCTTGGAAGCCAGCGTGAGTAAATGATGTAAGGATGATGCGCGATATCCTATTTCTGACGAAAAGCAGCGTCTCACCAAGCCACAAGATTTCAACTATCATACTAACTTGCATGCTACCAGCACCAGCTCCCATTGGCTGATGCCTGTTGATATGCAACTAATGTCTGCTTGTATTGGCCAAATAGGGCTAAATAATTGGTAAGATTGTCTAAATTTGTTTTCATTCGATTTATGCACAAGCATTTAGTTGTCCATCAAACTTTATTTCATGGACCGGAGTCAGCCTCGCTTAGGGTGATTCGATGGGGCAGGAAGGAATAGAAAAGAGAGAAGGCCGGGAGGTTCATAGACAGCAGTCCGATTGACTATGGGATAAAAGGGTAAGGAAGTGTGATGTTGAAAAGGGTAGAAAGAGGGGTGCAAGTAAAAAAAACAAAAGAAATGATCAACAAATGCAGTGACACATATGTGGCGTTGGCACAGCACACTCGTCACGGACGTTCGCAAAGGCCCGTAATCCTTTAAAAAATATACAATAGTGCTTTAACTGCCTTGTTGGCTGACGAGATGGCTCGTCAAACGAGGAAATCGATCCATCGGCATCAGTAAACCGTCCACAGCTTTATCAGAGAAAGATTTGGTGTATTTCAATTCTTCGGCACGTGGTGTTTTAGAGTGATCACGTGGTTTCTTGCAGCCTCTGTTTTTGTTTTTATTTCAGGCCGGTGTTCTTGGAGAAGCATGTGACATTATCTTTTTTGTAGACTATATATGCGTGTGTGTCTTAGTAATAATAAATCACCTGAAAGTCTGCGCTGGTCCTCATCTTTCTGTATTCATTGTCTGATTTTCTACGCTGGGCAGTTCAATAACGGAATACTAACCAGATCAATCCCACATTTTACTTCATCAGCAACTCACGGCGCCAACACGAATGATGCAACAGAATCGTGAAGTTATGACTTCACCGCACATGTCACCAAAATTATGCAACGCCGTCATGACGGCACTGACGCCACGTAGCGTGGTCTCACAATGGAAAGTCATCGCATCACATAATTTCTTCATCAAATATGGGTCGATTACGAGAAAGAGAAGAGAAAGACAGTGCTTATGTGAATGTCCGGGGTCAGCCTCGTTTAGGTTGATTCGACGGGGAAGGAATAATTAGAAAAAGGGAGAAGGCAGAGAGGCTAACCTGACAGCAGTCCGGGAAAATGGAAGGGGAAGTAGAAAAATGGGAAAGATGGAGAGAGAAGCACAAGAAAAAAAAGAGAAAGAAAACAATAAACAAATGCACTGACACTTATGTGGCATTGGTACTGCACAGTAGACACGGAATACAGCGGTTTGCTACCCTATGCTTGGAAAAAGAGGGTGTAAAAGAATGAAAGAGAAGAAGAAGACTTTGTGACAGTAGGAAAAAGACAAAAAAGTAGTAGTGACCGAAGTAATATCCGAACTCTACGGAGCATCATTATCTGCGAACAGTCACAGTTTATATCTCAGTCTAGTTGCTTGCAGAAATCGCAACAAGGCCATCAAAGCGACTCGTGAAGCAGACCGGGTATATCACTCTTAATCACATACTTACGTAATGCTGGCTATATCGAGGAAATCAGACGAGAACTGTCCGGTTTGCTGGCTATGTCCAGCGCTTTAAGCAAGATTTCATTGGGAGCGTAGACCAAATCTCCAGGATTTGGTTGTCTATGAGGGGGCGGTTGTCCAGTTGGCCTGGTGCGTTTGAGAGGGTTGCTCTTTCGAAGCAGAAGCTGGTGCAGTCACAGAGAAGATTTCACTGCACCTGCATAATTCATATGACGGGCTGTCAGCCATCCCAGTCACAGAGATTGCGCGAAAGCACATGAGGTACACAAATCTTGCAATGACTCCGACACTGAAGGCAGTGGGAAATGACGCTAGCTGCAAAATGCTTTGTAAGGCGGGCAGGGGAGAATGACTACAATATACTGAGTAAAGAGATAAACAAAGATGGTGTTCGCCTTCGAACCGAATTAGACGAATACATTCGTGAACCTTGAGAGTTTCTTGGTCTCATGTTGCACGGTCACCGTATCCGCTTCATTTCCGCACATTAATGTCACGGTGGCTCGTGCCAGAGTGGTATACGTTTCTCGTTCGGGGTGTGTGTGCTGTACCGATGGTTACGATATGAAAACCGTGCCTACAGCAGCTTCTTCAGCAAACCCGCCATGATAAAATAACAACGCAGCACGTTATTTATTCCATGTTCCAATACCCCGGCCGCTCCACCACGGACGGCGCATGTCAGCGAGGAATCGGTCTAACAAAACCAGACGGCGACAAACAGGCCTCGTATTGCGCGTGGCAGCTCGGACGACGCATCGACTAAGATTTGACGCGCTCAATATTCAGCCGGCGTCTTGCATACGTTTGTATACGCGACTCAACGCCGCTGTCCCCATTGCCATTGTGTACTGAAATGTCACCGCGCGCTAAAAAAGGTCTCCACGCGTAGGGGAGCACTCCCCTTCAACCCCTTTCCCTCCTCCGTCTACATACCACTCTGCATCTACCACACCGTTCTTTCATCTCTCCATTCTTCCTCCTTTCATTTTCTGTCACGGGCGCTTGCATTGCGTTCTTCACTCTGTCTCACAGCAAATTCGTGCAGCACGTCCAACGCTATAAAAATCCCGTAAGCCTACAGCGAACTGATGGCAAGGGAGGGGGCGCCCAAGCTGTTTGCGTACGCATGATGATGATGATGATATGGGGCGTTTAACGTCTCAAAACCATGCATATGATCACGAGAGACGTCGTAGTGGAGGGCTCCAGAAATTTCGACCACCTGGGGTTCTTTAACGTGCACCCAAATCTGAGCACACGTGCCTACAACATGTTTGCGTTCGCAGACCCTTACTCTAGCAAGACCGATGAAGTCGATCGCTTGGTCAGTCAGGTTCCCAGTACTAAAACTCTCTTATGTTTAACTAATCCCACCACCACGAGCTGGATGAAAGGCGATGATCAAGCACTTTTTAACAATTGAATTTCGAGGTTAATACCTGCAGAGCGTAACGCTGCTCGTGGCCGATACGCGTCACGAAAATAGGGCTAGTCACGTTAAACTCCTTCTGTCCATTAGAAAGTGAACAAGCTGTATGTCACAAGCTTAGCGGGTATGTGCCAAACAGCTCCAAGCGGATATGCACCACAAGACTTGCGCAAGCCCCGCAAACCACCCCCGGTTCATTAAAAATAAAGAAGCCGTCTATAAATAGCCTAGCTACTCGATTCTTGGCAAATATCCCAGGATGGCTGTCAGCCAGGAGTGTATAATCAACATTCACATCTGTACTACGGAAACCGGGCAAACTCAAGTTACTCAACCTCGTCACACTATAAAGATGCAATGGAATCGCAATATGTATGCCACCAGCGCGACTTTTTAGCCATTCTTCGCTACGTCAAACCTGTAACCGCTGTGAAGTCACCACCGTCTTTTGTACAACTGCACAGAGCTACCACATCCATGCCCCCCCCCCCTGCTCTACACTGTTGAAATTACTTAGAGGAATAAAAAAAAAGCAGTGTTGCTCGTGATCATGTGATGCGGATGAAGTTTGCGGCCTAATCGCTGTGAGGTTGACGATAAAAGCAGGTAGGCATGAAAACAAGGACAGAAGCGAAGGGATAGAACAATGCACCACAAACACGTTCGGGTTGTCGTGGCTTCATGTGTCTGAGTTTGCACGCTTACCTTACGTTTGTCGTAGATCCTTGACGGCTAGCTGACATGAGGCAAGACCGGGGCAAGACCCGCGGACCACGCTCTCGTCGTCTTGGCTTGTTCCTTCTGTCCTGTTCGGCAGTATAGCTGTTGAGTTGGGATTTGTCAGGTTTAACAAGTGCGTGGTGACACTCCAGCAAGTGATACCGCGACAGCCCTCGCTTCTTGCGGTACGCTCTTGTTAAATTAGAAAGTGCGATAGAAGCTCTTGCGTGCCACTTACGGCACACATACCGAAGGATAGTGTACGCTAGAATGACGAGTGCAGTCGAACTGGCCCAATACATCACTTCCCGTGCAAAAGCAGCGATAGCTAATTGACGCGTTTCTTCGACCGATGACACAGCTTCTATTCAACGGATGTGCCGGCTTGCTTCTGTTTAGGTTGGAGGAGGGGGACAGTATAAGAGCCGGAAGCATGGACAAAGACTGAAAAGTCGCGAGCACGACACGAGCACTCAACATGGGCATTGGCGACGCATGTTCTGTGGTCTTGCACCATCCTATATATATTTAAGCCGTCTTCACCACCTCCGTGCAAGAGACCTGTAGACCTTGGCGACCCCAATACCTTGATCGGAAGATGCCCGGAACTGTTTACATACTCATGCGCAGGACGTGATACACGAAGGAAATTACTGTGTCTTTCTGATACCCGCAAAAATGTTTTCATTAAGGGCAGGCTGTTAATATCACCACACACCACACACAAACACACACACACACACCACACACACACACACACACACACACACACACACACACACACAACACACACACACACACAACACACACACACACCACACACACACACACACACACACACACACACACACACACACACACACTACACACACACACACACACAACCATTTTTGGTTATCGCAGTGAGTTAAAAAAAGAGGGAAGATGCTGCTGCTATAACGGTGAACAGCCAATGTTAAGCGACCGGCCAGTGGTGGTCAACATTAGTTGTCATACCGAAGTCGCCGACTTCATCCTCACCCCTGAATGCACTGCACGGATTTTCTGGGAAATGTACTCAACAGCGTCAGCACAAAACGCAGTCACTTTTACTTTTCTCTCTTTCTCTCTTTCTCTCTCTCTCTCTCTTTTTTTTCTTGAATTCGTAACAGGCAAGCAGTGGTGCTGCAGACGGAGATGGTGGCTTTGCGATGCCACCTACCGACAACGCGCTGATTTTTCTCGCCCAAATTGTAACTGTGACTGAGCTGCATACAAATGACGTGTTGGTTTTCGTGTCTTCGTGGGTATATGCAGATTTGTATATATATATATATATATATATATATATATGCGGGCAACGTCGAAGGTGCCACCGTGTTTTGGAGCTATTGGCCGGCGGGAACGAAACCGAAAAACCGTTCACTCGTACCACCGGGAACGACACGGCGTCCTGTCCCATCTCCGTGTGTGGCTTTTTGTGTCCTGACACATCAGTCACATGTATCACACGAGCCAAGTTCTCTTAGGTGACAAAACAAAACAAAATGTGCTCCCTTACGCTATATGTATCCTAACAAAAAAAAAAACTCTGGCTTCTTTGTACTAGGGGTTCCAAGCCTGAAAAACTGCAGAGTTGGGCGGCCTTCTTTGTTTTACTGATTATCTCTGTCCTTTTTTCTTTTTGTTTTTATCTGTTCTAGTTTCTTGCTGTCTTTTTTCCTCTTTGTTTATACTATTTACATTTCCTGCTAATTTCTTTCTTTCTCTCATTTCTCAGGTGTTTCTTTTTTTTTTCAGTTTATACGTGTTTTTACCTGCATGACGCCAAGTGACGATGACAGCCTAAGCCAGTCTGGGTCCCTACAATTCTCCGCACTAATTTGAAGCCAGGATTTCATGCTTGCAAGTCTTAGGTGCGACAATCGCGTAGACTGTCATCGTTCTTACAATATTGTCCTCGTGGCTAAGTACTCCACCGATGGAGAAGACACTGTGCTAAAAAAATGAATCACGTTGACTTTGTGATTAAGCCTTTGCGCCATTACCGAAACATAGTTATTTGAAAGACGAGTTGTCGTCAGAGCGAAACTGCAAGCTCCTTACTCAAACATCGACAAGTGAGTTGTTGCGAGTGTTGTGGATACCTTAGCCCAAGTAAGTGACAGAGTCAAAGTATAAAGCTTTTTTTCAAAACGTGTCAAAGCATTTCTGGCAAGTGGATGGACATTGCGCCGATAATCATCTTTGCTCTAAAGCTGGGAACGAATCGTTATAAATTTCATCACCATTGGCATGACAATCCCGCGGACGTTATAAGTGGGTGCCACCTTACATATTACGCATAATGACCTGGCAAACCACCATGAAACATATAGTATAGCCGGCACGACTTTCGCAAAAGCTCTCCTTTTACGTACAGAGTAGTAATGTGGCAGTACGATGCAAAATTTGTTGATAACCTATCGGTTTCGCCTAAACAAAATCTGCGCGAAAATGCACTCCACAGGAGAGCCGTGAGGAACGGATGAAGAAAATAACAAAGCAAGAATGCCGTGTTGGTTTAAAACGTCACGTCTTCCTGTAGAAGAGCAGATAGGCGTTCTCCATCAGGAAAGGCTTGGCCAGCTCTTCGTCGATGTCCGGCACGGAAGTGACCGACTCGTCGTCGAACCGGTACCACTTGCCGCATACCTGGTCCTCGGCGAAGGCTATGTAGTGGCCGTCCTGCGTCGAGCGAGAACCAATGTGGGCCACGACACCGTACAGCTTGTACTGGGGCCACGTGCCGGACCCGTTGGGCAGACACATGTTGGTGCTGGGAATCTTGATGGGCTCGCGAATCTTGCGGCTCTGGCAGGTCGAGCTGTCGTACTGGAATCGCAGCAGCTGGAGCACCACCGCCGAGGGAGTCTGCGTGAGCATGGTGCGGTGAAGCCAGGTCGTGTGGGCGGCCATGTTGCAGATGGGTCCCGTCTGGAGCTCGTTCTCTTCGTTCGCGTCCCGGTTGTCCATTCGCTTGGCCTCCGTAAAGGACACGAGGAGGTCGTAGAGGCGCAGCGGGTTCCCGCCACCGTTGGTGCTCACCCGGTCCCGAAGCTCGATGGCTATGGGCAGGACGTTGTACTCCTGCGTCCTTATGCTCGTCTTGAGACATGACGTGCACTGGTGTATATCCGACGTCTGGCCCGTGAAGAGGTGAACGATGGGGGAGTCATTGGCGCGCTCGTAGGTCTGCCAGCCCTTGTAGGCCACCTCGAGGATGCGGTTAAGGCAGCGCTTGTTCAGGGTCGAGATGACCACTTGGAAGTTCTCGGCGTTGTGTTCCACCGAGCCGCTGCCGTTGGCCTGACCAGCCTTGGACTTTGCCTTCCGGCTGTTGAGTACCTTGTGCAGGACGTTTAGCAGCGTCATCACGAACTCGGCAGCGTCCTGTTGCTCCTGCGAGTAGGACGAGCTGGACATGAGCTGCGGCATGAAGACACGGCAGAGTCGCACGAAGTTGTCCTGCGTAGAGGGTTGCAGGTTGCGGGCAACGCACTCGACATGCAGCTTGAGGTAGCTCCACAGAAAGTCCTCCTCGTCGGCACCCATGACGAGGTTGCTGTTCTGCACCCAGTCCTGCAGAAGTCCCGACATCTCGGGCGTGCGGAAGAGACACTGCAACGACGAAATGGCAAAGCACAGATTCTGGCCTCGGTTGACAAGGCCCGGCGGAAGGTTATCCATTGAACTGTCGGTTCCCGTAGCGGCGAAGGTAAGTTTCCGATGCAACTGAGAGAGCATGTCCCATCGGGCCAGCTTAGGAAGTCGCGAGGCGCCGGGTTGCATGGCCGCCGGCGCCCAGCGTTACCGCTGACAGCGGAATCGAGGCCAGACGTGGGCCCATCTCTTCCGCGCCCCACGCTCACCCTTGACGCCTTCCGTGGCGGTCCTGATGATGGTGATGATGATATCATTTCGCTGATGGCACTAACCCACAAAAGGATATAGGCCAAGAACTGGGCGGCAGGATCTTTGAGGTAAATACCTATGAAGCTCAAAAACAAATACTATAACTTTCGTCTATAACAAAGTATAGCTAATAAATGAAAATATTTAGAGCAATCAGATAGACTGTCAGACAGAATGTCTGACAGATTTAACGACGGGTTTATGCGTATTTGCATAATGAAATAGGCTAATTCTTATTGGCTTAATTTGGCGACTTCGCACATCTAAGATTTTGCTTGAATACGCAGTGGTGCATATCTCGGTGATTATAAGTTACTTTCACTAGACTACACTGCAGAATTCTGACGTTGAAGCATTACTTAGATAACACTGGGATCAGCGCGTCATTGTTGCGCCAGCTTTGCGGTGAAATTGAGACAATGGCGCAATTCTTTTTATTGTGTGGCCGGAATTTTAACCAGATAAAAAGATATCTCGTCGCTCCCATTCAAAAGTTGGGATTACAAATCAATGTTAAATTAATTTGATCACCTAATGGAACTTCATTAGGTTATAGCCACGGGGAGGTCTACTCTGCTGTGTTTCTTTACATACATGAAACAAAGAGGATTACCATGCTAGTATATATTTGCTTATTTACATCATTAATTACAACTCGTTGCGACAGCTCCTATGTTCCCCGCCAGCTTTTTTTTTTTTCATCTGAACGGGGCAGTTTGCGGCGAGAGCTTTCTCTTCTGCCCATTGGCTTTCTGCATGTGCGGTGAATGAGACCCTATGGAGACGAGGTTCCATGCTTGTTGGCCTTTTTGTCGATGGCGCATGTCCACTGCAGCACCCACAGAGAGCTGTAGTGGACATGCGCCAAGTTTGTCCCAACCCCAAGGTGCTCTTCCGCACAATGTTAAATTGCCATCATATTGTCAAATTTCGTAATGACGACATTTTAAACCAATCGGGTAAGCAATGGCAGCACTCCGTGTCAACCGGAGTCGGCGAATGGCGGAACTCGAGAAAGAGGAAATGGTAAAAGAGACAACCACCCGTTTGTGGCACAAAGCCACAAGGGAGTCTGCACAGATTTACCCGAAAGAAAAGCTTCTTAGTTGCCGAAAAATTCGTCCTGGTGCGTGGATCGAACCCGGCACCAACTCCTTTCCGGGGCGGTCACTCTCCCAGTTGAGCTAACCAAGAAGCTAGCCATTGGCAACGCGAGGGCGAATTCATCGACAACTAGAAGCACATGCACACAAGTAATGCAGATAAGTTCTGTGGAGACCCGAAATGTGGCGTAAGGCTTGGGAAAAGACAAAAAAAAGGGGGGGGGGGGAGAAGACCCTTCCACCACTTTGTGGGTCTCCACAGAAATTATTTACGATTCGGAAACAACTTCGCGGAATTCGGAATTGTCTAGAATAGCACCCCTATTGTCCTGTGCTTCATGGCGTTTATCGTGTTCTGCGTCCACAATAAGCGCCGATAGGCCAAAAAGCGAGGCTGTGAAACACGAGAGCTCCGGAACAAAACAGATAAAGCTTTAATGAAAACAAGTTAATAAAGTGGGGGAGCCTCAGTCAAGTTCATAAGTGGTATTATCCCTCTTCCAGCCCGGCCGATCAGTGCTGGCTTGTCGAAGGCTGGAAAACAAAGATAAGTATTCTGATTACGATGAAGGAAAATGATGAGCGTTCATTCGCGAACTTAATATTACCACTTGCGCTTCTTTATTAACACCGCTTGTTCGGGAACCGCCTTCAATAAAGAGTTTTTGACACATATGAAAAGAAAATTAACATTCATCTCAGCTAGCAAGAGACATGACGACTAGTCCCATTGGAGTTTCATGCATTTCTAATTCTAAAAAGAAAGAATAGAAATAAGGAACAAGCGCATGATCTATGTTTAGGGTGAAACCAATTCAAGATGAATCGAATGCTCAGAAGCACCTGTCACCCCATAAAAGAGAATTGCGCTGCTCTTCTGTAGTGTAAGAGAGCGAAAAAAAAAGACAAAGAACGCCGACACTTTGTCGTCAGGATGTCGAGCAAGCTACGCAACAAAAGCGAAAGAAAGAGCCTCGGCGTAACGCACCTGGCGTCAAGGTGTGCGGATAGAGCCGAGAGGCGTCATCTCTGTCTCGAGTTGGCTCACTTGCTAACTCAGCGAGCACCTCATCACGTCTTTCCGAAAAGAGCCTCACTATCGCTAGCCACGCACGTACAAACGCCCACGAGAGAGAATCCAGGGTGAGGTCAGAGACGAACAATGTATGTGTACATACGTCTATAATACACACATATCCTCGTAGACAGCGTTCCACCGTTGTCACTGCATCGTGAACGAAAGCAGACGACGACGGTGCCAACCGGTGAACAGACGACAAACGCAGTGAACTTAGCGATTCGGGCACAGACATACAAAAGAGAAAAAAAATACGTAACTGAGTTATAAAAACATTAAAAAGGTCCTTTCCGCGGCCGCACCCAATCACGTCCGCGCATCAAAGCAATTTCTCGGTCGTTTCATCGCGTAAGCGACTTTTTCCCCTTTCGTGGCCCGCGCGCGGGGCTCGAAGTGCTTCCAAGGATGTCATGAAACTTTAATGGCTCGACGCGGACCGCCATTGCTGCTGCCGTTGTGCTTCTCGGGTAGCCGTCGTTGCGGCTTTTCGGACTAGACGACCCTTTGTGAAAGCGCCCGGCTCCTGATACAAAAGTGCCGGACAGTGGGTGTTACAATGAAGACCTTTTTACTCTCTATCTAGATCCTTCTGTAGCGAGGAGATGGAACCTCCCGTGGCTTCTCGCCAACAGCTTGGGAGCGGGACGAATCGAAAGAGAAAAAGAAAGGCATAGAGGTCGCAACTTTCTTGTTAAGGGGAAGTCTCTAGATGCCTCATAAAACACGAAAATTGGCCATCGGCGTCGACTCAAGTGATGCAAGGTATTATCATCATGTAATGACGTGCCCTATAGCGTCACGAGTCACGAAAATTTGTGACGTCAGCTCGGCGTCACATAGCGGGACGTCCCACGATGACGTGATCACATGACGTCGTCGTTTAGTGTAGATGGGCTGATCCCGGAGGTCATAGCAGCTACAATTTTTTTTATAATGGAGGGGGGTATGTTAGGCTATACTTTATGTAACGGTGCCTGTGTAGGTACATGTGCAAAACTGAAAAAAAAAATTCCAGCAGGTTTTTGCAGTTCCGGAAGCACTGCGATACTGCGTGAGATGCACAAAACTTCCAATGATTCTAATCCTGGAGGAATAATACAGTCCACTCAAAAGAAGATGACTTTTGCCTTCGAGCCGTCTTAGTGAAATGCATAAGGGACCATGTGAGTCCGTCCTACACCTAAGCTACGCTGTCTTTTTTATTTCTTGGGTAGGTCATTCTCGCCAACGTTAGAAAGCCGTGTATGACTGCACAAGTGGACTATAGAATAGTCTTCATCTGTTCCCATTGGCTCATGCGTTGAGGTGAGTGTGTCACATGGCCAATCAGTGGCGTAGACTTGCGCAGGTAATCAACCAGTAGAGGGCGATCGAAGGGAAGGTGGGAATATGGACGTCTAACTGACAATCGTGGCTGTCCAGGTTACCGTGTTCGTAAACTTCAAAAAGAAGGCTTCGTCAGGTGGCGAGAACGGCAAAGTCTCGGCGCGACAAAAATTGTTCGCCCCTTCCCTCCCTCTCTCACCTCTGGCTGCCGTCAAATTTCATACCTCGGCAATCCCCGCCGATGGCGATATTGCGTCGCTAATACAAGCCACACTGCTCTTTTCACCTAAAAAAAAGAGTATCTCGTGCAACCCATCATCGATCCATAGCACCGTCGCCTAGTACAACGACAGCCTTTGAGTGTGTTCGTTTCGTTTTGTTCCGTATTCGTTTAGAGATATCTGGACATCCCGACCAGCTCGGTTGAAGCGTGACATTACCGAGCACATGACGGTGGAACACGTACACGGATGCAGGGGCGAGCAGGGAAAGGGCGTAGACAATGTAGTTTCTAGAGTTTTGTTAAGAACAAAAAGTAAGCTAAAGAAACAATCCGCGGTTGTGCATGGCCCTATGCCTGGTTCTGAACGAGAGAAAAAGATAGAAAAGAAGCGTTGGACGATAAATGGCAAAGTAACGACCCAATGCTTTCCTGAATAGTTATGTGCAGCCGCATTGGTGCTACTGATGTGCTTAGTCGCCGTACATCTAACTGTTCGCCCTGCGTCCTGGATTTAAGAAACAAAAATGAAAGACGTGTACAATACGGCATAATTTTGGTCCCACTACAGAGAGCGGTAAGTCTAGAAGTATTTGTAAATCAGCCTTAGACAACTAAAAAGAAAAGATAACAGCCCATTCCGGGACCACAGCCTCGGCACACAAGGAAAGAAAAATGCAAAACGTGTCAGTGCTTTATGGACTAGTTTAGCTTGAAATGCACAGCAGTAGGGCTGCGCTTTCGAATACAGTGAACGTTTATTCGTCACGGAGACTGGTCGCGAAACATAAATGTATATGCGGGCTTGCCCAGATAAAAGAAATAATCAGCGTAAAGGAACTGGGTCCCGCGGTCCTGTGATCTTATAAGGAAACTCTTGTGGTTGTTATGTACGAGACATATACATTGGTCAGTACAACGTGAACATATAACGGAATTCATCTGCAGAGTGCAGTGCCCCAGTGTGCGACGTTTCGTCGTACTGAACCCAACTACACAGTCGTGCGAAATTGTCATTCCCCGAGCTAGCAGCTAGGACACCAAGTCACTAACTCCAGGCTCTATTATGAGTGCACGCTGGTAGAAATAAATAAAGCAACACTAAAATGTGCAACCAACATTCGAAAAAAAATATACAGAGAATGGAAACCAGGGAAGGAGGGTGGGGGGAGATGCGTCGTTATTAATGACAATAATCGAGAGGGCGGCTGTCTTGGCGTCACGGTCCGATTGTGAAGAGCCGCCGATCGAAAAGCACTTTCGGCCCTGAGGACCTCGGGGCTCTAATATTTCGTGCACCCGGGTTGAGAGGAGGATGAGGAGAGTCCCTGTCGGCGGTTCGTGGACAGACGTCATACATAAATGGGTCGGTAACGAAGTCGTACGTCGTTGTCATTGGTGCGTTCACTGGCGAGTGCTCGACACACTGCTGGAGAGGAGGAGGCAGCGAGTACTGTCCTGAGAGAGCGAGACACAGCCGGAAAGACGGAAACTCTAACAGCGGAGAGAAGGAGAGAAGGGTAGCTTCTTTTGTGAAGAACACTGAGAGATTGAGAGAGGTCTGTGCGAGTGTGTGTGTATGAGAGAGAGATAATGTGAGTGTGCGACAAAAAGTGGTATGTGTGAGTGAACGAGCGATAGTGTTTGAGCGAGTTTGCATGTGTGAGAGATGAATTGTGAGTCCATACGTGCGAGGGATAAAGTGTGTGTGTGTGTGTGTGATTGATTGATTGATTGATTGATTGATTGATTGAGTGAGTGAGTGAGTGAGTGAGTGAGTGAGTGAGTGAGCAACCGGTACCATGATGATACAGGGAGACGAGAACGATGGGCAACCACCGGAAACGATGCGAAGAAAACACCCGCCTTCTTACACCCCTTGATGAAAGACATGCGCACAATTGTTGAGCAGCGAACGACCGATTTGCTGGCTTGCTATAAACATATAGGCTTGCGTGTGACCAAGAACTTTTGTACGTGGGAAAAACAGTAACGGAAAACGCCCGTGTCCACCCGCGCGTATTGGCACGGGACTGTAAGAGTGTCTGGAGATACGGTATACTGAGTCTTGACAATTGAGTGTTTATAAATGATAGTCAGGACTGAATATACGAGCGAAGAATAAGCTAATACAGAACGCAGACCTCCCCAGCGCTCAGATAATACGTATGAAATTCCGAGCATTACGCATTTGAGGCAAGCCTTCGTCGCAATTAAGAAAGGACGAAAAAATGGAAGCCCCGAATAGGAATCACGCCTAACTTTCCTTTCCATCATGAATTATTGATCGATGCAGTGTAACGATGCATTCTTATTGTCATGGCTAGTCGTAAACTCAGCGCTGCAACGCATTTTTATGTGCTTGAGTGCTGGGATGTGGGAACGCTTATTGGTAGCTTAGTGGTATAGTCAATAGTGCCGCTTACTGTACTTGAAAGGGTGACCAAGCCTATACGTAGAGCGTTTTCAGCAAAATTTTACTTTGTTCGATGTCTGACATTAGGCTCCGAGTTCTAATAATCTTATAGACGTAAAACATTCCAGCAACAAGGATGAAAAAAAATCCAGAATAAGACTAATCTTGCGCTAATTGTTGGATACCGTTCAGTATTATTATTTAATTTTATTTTTTTGCTGCAAAACTTATTGATATGGAGTTGCCAAGGGAATGTGGATCTCAACCTCTCCACAGCAACACTGAACAGAAACAGGGAAAGCGGACGATTCCGGGGACTCATCTGGTTGCTGCAAGGTCATTGACAGACTTTACCTATAGGTGAAGCTAGGTTGTTTCTGCATTGATTCTCAGCGCAGAAAGGTCTGAGTTAAACTACGAACAGTCACAGATATGACACGCACATCAAAACTCCAGAAAAAACTCGCACTGAAGCCAAGCGCTTGCACCTCTCCTATAAAAATCTACGGGCACGTCGTTTTTTGCGCATTGGCTTCCATCGCTTCGGGCTCTTCACGCATACGCCGTTGGCTTTCCCGTTCCCTATCATTCTGTCATCGTACGTACTGTGGGTCTTCGGCTCGCCGCAGTCACTTCGCAGCCATTTGTTGGGACTCAGTGTTTGTTGCCTTCTTCATTTTTAGGGGACTAGCGGGGAAGTAGTGCGACTTACCCGACTTCTGCGGCATTATGTAGGGGCGTAGCCAGGAGGTGGCCTACCGAGATCGTCTTACCGAGACCGGCTTACCGAGACCAAGACTAAACAAACAACAAGGATATGAAAACGCGAGATGAGGATACGATTGGTCTATGTGTATGGCTTTTAATTACGCAAACCCAAAAACCAGATCTTGGGTACGGTGATACTAAAGATTTATACCACGTTAGTACTATTCTCCTAGACAGCGACCTAACTATAAGTGCCGTTATAATAACGCGCAACAACCCACTAAACCACAAAGCGTACAGACGCAAAAGCTTCTTCGCTCACCTGCGTACTGGTGGCATGCCTAACCAAATAGGTGTGCGAAGTCTCATTTATGGGACAAAAAAGATATTACTGTACTTTGTAACTTTTACTATTCCCTAACATCATATCCCTCAAAGTTAATTCGATTCTGGACCTCCAGAGAGCTCCCGTAATTGCGTTTAGGAGCAAACTGACCGGGCACATTTTATTAAGGTGGACGGGCCACCGCGTACGCGTCCATGCAAACCGGACTTAACCTAACAATGTTCAGGTCAACTCTACGCCTATTAGATTTGCTTAACACGACGCTAACCTACAGCTGCGGACGTGGGCTGAAATGTCTGGAGGACGGATGATCAGCAGCGGAAGTAGCGACGGCGGTGAGGTTTTGCGGTGCTGTGTTTCTGCCATATATCCTGCAAAACTATCGTACAACTCAACTGTGCAGTGCGTTTCGGTAATTATCATCAGACGTACACCACAGTGGAACCTGATTGATTTTCTGTGTAAAAAACCATAGCTGGCTTTTACGGTTGCGGGCATATATCTAATTAGCATCGCGCTGCACAGCTCTTTCATCCCACGCACTTCGTATAGATTTGCGGATGGTGAGGGGGGGTGTCCTGTACTAGTTTACTTGATCGCAAACAACCAACGCTGATTAGAGTTGTCCAGTGTTTCGCTACTACTACAGGGCAATGCTGGCTGAATGTTAATAACAAATGTTTGCTTTAATAGTAGTAAGAGTTAGTAATGATAAGAATAATTGCTGAGGTCATATGTTACAAAACCAAGATATAGTTGTGAGGGACACCGAAGTGAAGGGCTTCAGAAATTCCGACTATCTGAGAATTTTAACGCATAAGTAAATCTAATACACGGGCCTGTAGCGTTTCACCTCCGTCAAAATGCATGCGGCCGTCGTGGCCCAGGATTCGATCCCGCGACCTACACATCAGTTGTCGGGCACCGTATAACCACCAATGGCGAAAGCTTACTACCGGCTTACTAGTGGCAAAATTCCGCCAGATGGGGGTTACAGAGTGAGCTGAATGCTCGCAAGCTTCGGGTGTGCTTAGGTGGTGTCAGTTACTATAGGTCGTTGATTGTTTAACGGCTACATTGTGTACATTGAACTTCGACAAAATGATGCTATCTCAAGTACACGAACCAAGTCGGTCTCGCCGAAATATTTTTATCCAGTATTCATTACGTAACACGTACAAGGTAATTAAATCAAAGTCACACAGAGTTTCCTATACCTGTTTTGATTCGCGCAATAATTATTAGGCGCACTGTATCAAACGTACGTGAATTCTACGAAAAAAACGCGATATACTATTCTTATTTCATTTATTTTTCAATTGTCGAAGATAGTTATTGTGTGCATTGAATCGTCGGTTTCCATAACCTAAACTTAATTAACTATGTCTCAAGCAACAAACTCAAAAGTGGAGCTTGTTTCGCATAAATATATAGCACGCCGCTGCCACCGTGAACTTAAAGACCGAGTTATCCGCGAAGCCAGCTGGTTTTCATCACTATAACTTGCTTTTTCAATGATAACAAGTATCATCATCATCATCATAACCATCATCATTATCAGCCTGACTACGTTCACTGCAGGACAAAGGCCTCTCCCATGTTCCGCCAGTCAAGTCGGTCCTGTGCTTGCTGCTGCCAATTTATACCCGCAAACTTCTTAATCTCATCTGCCAACCTAACCTTCTGTATCCCCCTAACCCGCTTGCTTTTCTGAGAATCCAGTTACCCTTAATGACCAGCGGTTATCCTGTCTATGCGCTACATGCCCGGCCCATGTCCATTTCCTCTTCTTGATTTCAACTATATGATATCCTTAACCCCCATTTGTTACCTAATCCACTCTGCTCTATTCTTGTCTCTTAAGGAACCAGTGTAACACTCGTTAAGTGCAACGATTCTGTGCATTCTATCCAGCCTCATACCATTCAAGATATCAGGCGATTGTCGGCCAGAATGACTGGGCATAAACGGTGACTGATTTTTTACACCGTGTATCCATATTAGCTGGTTTGCGGAACCCCCGCGTTGCGTGTGTGTGTGTGTGTGGAGGGGGGGAGGGTTCTTTCAACAAAGATCCCTTTCTCCCCACATCCCAAGAGATGAACCCTCTCAACGATCCCGGGCACTCAACTAGAATTGAGAGATGTCGACCCTCGTTCTCAATCGTCCATGAATAACTCATGCATTTCGCAGCGGATGTGTGGTCATCTCGAGAATATCCCCGGGCTCCGCGTTGTTAACCTTTCATCGATGCATCTCGCCGTTTCGCTTTCCGCGCGTTCATTTTCAACCGCCTAAAAGTGCGAAAGACGAAGAGAAAAGTGCAATGCCGCGAGCGCGTAACAAATGGAGACAGGCAAGCCCGCGAAAGTTGGGCTATTCTCAGAGTTGCGTTGCCGGTGCAAAGAGCTTTATCGCAAAGTGTTTTGCCATCCAATATATCATCTTTTTTTGTTTATCTGCTCGAGAATGTATGCATAGGCTTAAGTACCCAACTGCTCGGATTCGTCAGAGGATGATGAAGGAAAACAGGTTCAAAGGAAAAGTTCTAGCGACACGCAAGAAGCACTTGTCCTGCTCATCAGTGTTTCTTGTTTGTCTGGTGTAGAATTCCCGTTGTCACGTATTTAATACGATTAACCTCCGTAACAATATTATTGTGTGTGGGAGTGTGCATTAGGGGGAGGCGGAGGATGTGGAGGTGGGCGCACTTCTTTACCACGAGCGCTCCCTCCCCCCTTTTTTTTCGTTCTGGTCGTGTCCCAAGAAAGGCAAACAACGCAATAGACTCTAACATGAAGGTGAAGCGGGGACATATTACGAAGGACGAGCGGGGACAAAGGCAGCGGCCTGCCTTTGGTCCCCGTCTTTCCAGAGGTAAAAATATGAGAAGTACAGATCTACAGGGGGTCCTTGGCCACTATTGAGCGCAAAAACTTGCGCGTACCTAATTACTGTACATTAAACACTGGTGATCAGACTGAGGGTCAGACTGCACGGAGGCATAAAGCAGACTTACCCGCCCGCCTTCTCCTGAAATAATTGCCCCTCCCCCAACGCCCACGTCCACGAATGGATGTGTATGCGTGCTCTTTTAGGCAGGTGATTGTTTCTGTCTGTTGCGGTGTGTGCATTGCGTATGCACGCGTGCATCTGAACGTTATTTCGTGCGCACGCGAATGAGTGCGTTTGCTGCTCTGCGTAACAAAGCGAATCGGTGTTAAGAAAAAAAGAAAAGGAGTTGAAGCGATTAAAAACCGGAACTCCGCGCGTGTTGCATTTGAGACGCGCTAGAGTGCTCACGGGTAAGAAATCAAGTGGCACCGCACGGCAACCACGATAATTAACGGCTCAGGAAAAAAAAAAGAAAACGAGAGAAACGAAAGAAAACGAGAGGGTGCAGGTGCCAGAAGACACTAATGGATATGACTCAGCGGCTCAATGAAATCAGTCGGGAGCGCTATCGTACCCGTTTGTTCCTTTCACTTTCCGCGCTTCTTCGTTCGTTTAGTCGTTCCGTACGAGTTTCGCTTTACAAAACGTTATATCTATACACGCCTGCAGGCGGCGCACGGCTGCGTGTACGTTACCATCCTCTTCCTCTTCCTCTCATTTCCTCTCCGGCACAGTTCTCTTTCTTCTTCACTTCTTTCTCGTTTCCAATTCCTCGATGTCATTACACTCGGGCTGCTACTGCGTGCTCTTCGCTTCTACAAATGTGGGAGCCTTCCCGAGAAAAGAGCGGCGCACGTGCGGCCCGAAAGCATCAATGATTCACGCCGCGCTAAGGAACTGCGCGGAGAATCGCGAGAACTCTCTCCATTTTTCTCTCTCTCTCTCTGAAAACGAAGCTCACGCTTGCTCGCAATGTTTTATCGCCTGCCTTCAGCGAAGGGTGCCCGGGATGCTCCGAAACCAGAGGTCGCGAATGGGTGGCAGCGGCAGGTTGGGCTTCGACAGCGGCATCTTCCGAAGCAGAGCGAAGACTTTTTAACACACGCACGCCCGCCTGCGCGTAGCGAAGTTTCATATATACACGGCTAGTTTCAGATAGAGCGCGCGCTAACGGTACGAACGCAGCAGCGGCATCAAGTGGTGAATTATGTACGCCGGTTACATATTGAAATTCCTCGAGAAAGCGAGAGGTGGAGAACTTCGTCTGAGAGAGAGGAGGAAGCGAGGGAAGAGAGGAACGCTGGCTCGAAACTCGTTTCCAGCGAGTTCTCTCTCTTTTTTTCCTCGCCTGTACTTTTATTACACCTCAGTGGCTTTTCCTGTCACGTGGTCCCTTTCTCGGTTCTCGTAACGCTTTCGTATTTTTTTTTCTTTTATTTCTCGAAAAGTCGGTGCATGATACGAGAGGCACCGCGAAAATTTGTCCCCCCATCCCCACCTCCCCGCTTCCCACTCCCGTTTTTTAACGCGTTCTCCGCGCCCGATTCGAGCAGGAGTGCCTAAGGTTAGGAACGTGCCCCGAGAATAGGAAGGCGTTTTAATATTACCGGTAGCTCTTTCTCGTGTTTTTTTTTTGTTCGTTTCAGTTTTTTTTGTCACGCTGGAATCTCGCTCGTTCTTTTGAAGTTTCGATCGTAGGTTAAAGTTGGAGCAATCGAAGAGGCGGCACTGCTTGCTTGAGCATTGCTGAACGACCCTCCCCGATGACCGCGAGATGTGCTGAGAATTCATTGTCGACGACTGCGTTATTTATAACGAGAGAACAGCTTCTTCTTTTTTCTTTTTTTCCGTTAGCGAGGCGTATGTTTATAAAGTTACAAGCGGGAGTACCCGAAAGCCAGCAACTGCTAAGGCAAAGGACAAAAAATGAAATCGCAAGCTTCATAATCAGACATGCCACCGTTGAAAAACTAACTCAAAACCACGTTAGCACAATTTCACGAATTCTTCAACACGGAAGGCATCGTCGTACCTAAATGCCTCTATAATTGCGCACGCCTGAATTGCATCATTTATTAGTTAATTCTTGAGCCATTCTCCGGAAAAGTAGTGTTGGAAGTTAGCTCTTGCGTATGTGCCTTCTTTTCTCAGTACATAAAATAATGTTCAGGAGCTGAACACTCTAAGAGCGATAGTGCATACACTTTTTGTATTGCTGTGCTGTAATTTGTCTTGGGGCATACAATGCTTGGTTCGTAGTACATGTTGGGCTCCAAGGCCTATGGAGTGCATAAAGAAAAGCAGAGTTTGTGTTATATGCTGTCATGTGCCCTATGACTGCAGCTGGTCGTGGCATGGTGTAGCGGAGACCAGCATGCCGTAGGAGACGTAAGCAGTCCGATTGTAAGCGTTCTCATGGCCATTGGTGGTGCGACCACTCTTCCTCCTCTTCTTTTTCTTTATCATAATCATCATTATCACCATAACCACCTCCTTATTCTCCTCCTACTCGTTTTCCTCCTCTTCCTCCGTCACCACAACCACCACCACCACCACCACCACCACCACCACCACCACCACCACCATCATCATCATCATCATCATCATCATCATCATCATCATCATCAATCTATTCCTCTCCTTCCTCGTCTCTTTTCTCCTGTTTCTTTATGTTTCTTCATCATCACTTCACTTTTTCACCATCACCATCTTCTTGTTCTTCTTCCTAATAATTATTATCACTATCATCATCTCTACTATCACCTTTGCCAGCCCTCTTGCTTTACGCACGCATCTGTGCGCATCGCTTTCCGCTTGCTGAGGAGGTACACCTGGGCGTGAAATCCTGCAGATGCGGAGGTCGGGCAGAACACACACATAGGCGAGAAGCTGCCGGCCTTGCATTTTAGATGACGCCGTGCGAGCACAGCGTGAGCGTCTTATTTATAACCGACGAGAAGGAGGCCGTCTAACTGGCCGTTCGTACAGCCAATTTGCTTCTCTCTCACCTGCTCGAAGTCTCGAATTTTAGATGGCTATCCGGAATCTATGCGGGATACAATATCGCGTCATTTATGCGTAGATAAGGAGCGTGCGTAGGTATACGGTCAATGACTCATCTCTCTTGCTGAAGGAGTTTCCAATGGCATGGCACGCTTATGGTACATAGCGGGGTCGATAGCGTGCTCGCCGATGGTGTCGCTGTCTACGCGCTCCTGTTCGGCTCGCGAGATATGAATTAAGAGAGACGCTTGGAGCACTGCGACGCAGGCAGTCATCATTCACGCACTTTCGGAAGAATAGTGACGGGAAGCGCTTGAATGGCAGTAAAGGAGGGACGAAAATTTGCGGATCGTGGCCGAGAAAGATATGAAGTTGCAAAATGGAGTACGGGTGCTGACGTTTTTTTTATATATAAACCGATTACTACGTGCGACTGCCATGCAGACCATGCCACGGCGGTTACGGCACTCGGCTGCTGACACGAACGTCACGGGATTCATTCCGGCCGGGGTGGGCGCATTACGACGTGGGCGAAATGCCAAAGGCCCGTGTACTTCGTGATGTCAAACAACGCCAGATGGTCAAAATTTCCGGAGTACTCCAATACGGCCTTTCTCGTAATCGTATCGGGGTCATGGCACATGAAACTTGTATATTATTATTATTATTATTATTATTATTATTATTATTATTATTATTATTATTATTATTATTATTATTATTATTATTATTATTATACAGAAGATTATACTATGTATATTGCTGAGATTTCATGTACCTAAATGACAATATTATCATCAGCCACACCGCAGTGGTAGACACCGAAATAATTTCCGTTACTTGGGATTCCGTAATCTGCACCGAAATCGCAGAGCCTCTTGCATTCCGCCTTTTCGGAAAACTCGACCACCACGGAGTGATCAAAACCCACGACCTTAGGGCCAGCAGTCGAGATTGCCTAATGTTGGCTGACATATGGCTTGTACGGTAAAAGTGACTTCATTAAAACTCGGCGCAATGGCTTAGCTCCCACCCTTTTTGGACAGTGTTATGCAATGCACGAATGGCGACATGACCGGATGAGGTATTTATTCAGCGAAAGAGGATTGTGCCAACACTGCTGCTGTTTTTTTTTTTCAGTCGATTCTTCGTAATTTATTGAGATGTGCTGTAATTTCAGAACTCAGAAGCGCTGTGTACTCCTCCTCCACGCAGACTCTTTTAATACTCTCTCACTTTCTCTCGAATCTATCTCAACACCACCCCCGCTATCTACTTTATCGATACACACTTTCTCTACTACCTCTGTCTACACTCTCTCTTAGTAAACTCTCTCTATTTTAACAATAAATCAACAGATCTCCACATTACTCTCTCTACACCCCCCCCTCTCTTATATACCTGTCTACAAACCATCTGTATATATTCTGTCTCTCTATTTGCTTTATCTCAATACCTGCATTCTTTCTTCTATGTAAACGCTCTCTCCTCATTTCAACAGATGCCTCATTACTCTGTCTCTCTGCTCACCCTTTCTACCACGTTTCCCTACAATCTCTCTCCCACTGCAAACACATTCACACTCTCTCTGTACAGGCTCTCTTAATTCTGTCTACATAAATATGTACACTCTCTACTCTCTCTACGCACAATCTTCATTTTTCTCTATACCAATTCTAAATGCGTCGCACCATGCCAGTGAACGGCTGGCGCTCCGTATTTCAACGTGGTTTTTCTGCCACATCTGCGTCGAACTTTATGCGTCGTGCGCGCCCAGACTGTAAGCGAGAAGCGGTGTTCACGGTATCTATGGCGGCGCTCTGTTGCGTGTGAAACCAACGCGAGATCGTGAAAGATGAAGACGGATACAGCAAGCGCTGCGCATCGTCTCGCGCTCAAGCCGTAACCACTGGCGACGAGGCAGCGGCCTTCTTGGCGGGCCGCCTCGAAGGCCGAGACGACAGGAGATGAAAGACAGGCCAACCGATTGTTTTGCTGCTGTTGCCGTTCATATTCTTGTGCCTGCTGTTGCTATATACCGCAATGGCGGTCGCGTTGAGTCCGTCTCCAATGGCGACGGCGCTGGGTTCGACTCCAAGTGTCTAGAGGCGCGCGCTGCTTTGTACAAAGGGTAAAGACGTATACTTCCGTATGGCCTTCGGTGGTTTTTGATACTCATGCCGATAATATGGCCTCTTTTTTTATGCTCTCTGTTATCTTCTATGCCTATTCTATCTGCACTTCTTCGGATTCCCTTACTGGTTGCAAACAGAAACGTCTTCCTTGATCCAGGAACAACTACACCTGTTGTGGTAAGTGCAATGGACATGACTGTTTTCCTGAAGTTGCGTCTGTAATCACTTTATATCGCAGAGTACTCACCCTATACTTCCCACTACTATAGATTAAGGCGAAACAGTGTGATATAGCTAAATACGTGCACGCAAAATATACATGAACGAAACATGCATGGGATAAAAATTTCGCCCCCATTTTGCGTGCGGCTTTACATCTCCAAGTCAGAGAACAAGTATGCTTTTATTAACGTTTTTTTTTTTTTAGGATGAATCTATGGGTGGCATGTTTTTTTTATCTAGTAGCCTAAACATCAAAGTGTTTATTCAAAGTTATGTACCGCACTCGTGTTGCGGATATTTGATTAATTGATATGTGGGGCTTAACGTCCCAAAACCACCATATGATTGTGAGAGAGGCCGTAGTGGAGGGCTCCGGAAATTTCGACCACCTGGGGTTCTTTAACGTGCACCCAAATCTGAGCACACGGTCCTACAACATTTCCGCTTCCATCGAAATGCAGCCGTCGCAGCCGGGATTGCGGATATTTATCTGTCGTTGTTTTAAATAATTACTTGATTCTGGCAGCACATTGGCAGTGGAGCAAATGTTTGCACGTTACTTCGAATGATTACTTGCGAAAGAAATGCCTCGTACAGCCATTTTGTTTTAACACGAAAGCGTTTTATGCCGGGGTCCACCAATATTTCAGTAACGTATTATTGTCACAAAAATGACGTTGAAAAAATATGCAAAATCAGAAGACCAAGAAAAAAAAAGTTCCATCAATGAAATTCAAACCCATGACCCCTGGGTCTGCGACAACATATGCGGGGCACGCTATCTACTGCAGAACCATATGCATCGTATTTAAAGCACCCTTAATATCTACCACGGCGTCCTCGCAAAATTCTTGGTAACGTGCAGTAATGCGCCCCGCCGTGGTGGTCTAGTGGCTAAGGTACTCGGCTGCTGACCCGCAGGTCACGGGATCGAATTCCAGCTGCGGCTGCTGCATTTCCGATGGAGGCGGAAATGTTGTACGCCCGTGTGCTCAGACTTGGGCGCACGTTGAAGAACCCCAGGTGGTCGAAATTCCCGGAGCCCTCCACTACGGCGTCTCTCACAATCAAATGGTGGTTTTGGGACGTTAAACCCCACATATCGTATCATCATCAACGTGAAGTAATGCATCATGACTGTGGCATCCGCGATTGGTTCCTTCAATACGTAGTCTCTAGGCATCAGTCCCGTACGGCTAGTGCAATTTTGTCAGCGCCTTGACACACCCCCAAGCGGCAACCTTACCCCTAGTGTCGGCATTGCTCATGGCGCCCATCCACACGAAATAGCTCAGCGACGCCCACCGGGTTCGCCCACTATAACACTGGCTCCGAGTGCCATCGCGATGGGCCACAGAGAACACACAACGCGTGTTACGTTTTTGTCTGACCTACCACAAGAATTTATGCTACAAGGGTTTGTCTAATCATTATTGATAGACGTTAGTCGTAGGAATGAAGAGGTGTGACTAAACTTCAATGTGAATGCATCCTCGTTAAGTGGTGCTACGGCTGTCCAACATGAGTAGACATTGCGCTAGCTCTTCTACATCAATGTAGCGTAAACATTAAAATACTTCTGTAGGGACACGTTTTACTTTCGTGTTTTACCTATTCTTATAACTGGGGAATCAACCACGTTTTTTGTGTGTCTCTCAAACACGCGGTATGGAAGAACACGAATCAAGCACGTCTACAGATGAGCTCATTAAAGGAAAGAAATCACCTCGGTATCAGAAATGCGTAACTGGGGTGTGTCTGTGCTGGATTCGACATTTCGACACGTGGGCTTGTCTTTTTCAAGGCGCAGCCGCTTGAAGGCTGCTAGGCTACAACTTTTTTTTTTCAGAACTACAACCTTGAAAAAGACCAATTCATTGAAACGATGGCTCCAGCACCCACATCCTATTTATGAATTTCTCATCGCAAGCTTCCATACTCACCTTCCTGTTTTTATTTTGGACTTTGGTAGCATTATAAGGGCTGCACTTATAGGTTGGAAGACTAACTCATGACTCGGCACACTTTGACTCAGATCGAGCCACGATTCTGATTGTGTCCGTGTGAGTAATATATATTTTGGTGAAATTTAGTCCTTGTGAGCACACTTGCAACATATAACACGTGCGTGCCCCTCCGCAAACACACACACACACACACACACACACACACACACACACACACACACACACACACACACACACACACACACACACACACACACACACACACACACACACTGTGAGAGAAATAACTAGCAAACGTAGATGAGATCATTCAAATAAGCCGTAGTAGGTTCGGAGATCTCCACAGAGCTCACATTCGGGACGATAAAAAGGCGAGGAGCCACAACGGCTTAGGCCACGGACCCTGGATGTCAGCTGTCACGGCCGGACAAAAAGCTGAAAGAAAGATGACGAAGTAATGTTAAAGGAATGCGTACAGACACCCAAGTACACTCACCGACGTACGGACGGATATAAAGACACGTCGAAAAGGACGTCTTTCTACAGAGCACTTTTTGGTGCCGTTAAGAACAGCGTACGGGCCATAGGAGCGGCGCTAAGCCGCTTTGGACCACATCTACTAGAACACGCTTGGGCGAAGCAGACGGTGACTCAGACGCACATACATACTGGTTTCGTCGTCTGCTGCCGCTTCGAGGTACAACCCCTCCTAATAGGAATCTATCTGCCCCCCTCCCCCACTTTTTTTTAATATGGAGCCCAAGGGCGCTACCGGATTAGAAGAAGAAACTGAGTGCAAGGGTAAGAAAAAAAAGATATCATCGCCCCCACTTTTTGTTTCCCTTTACGATGGTGTCTTCAATTCACCTTTTTCCCCTTTCCGCTACTTTAAAAAGAACTGGGAGGTACACGACTTTGCACTTGTTCAGAAAAGGCGGGGATAACTGGAGGCTTGAAACGATGAAAGCAGGCGGGCGAGAAAGGCAGTGCGTCTAGTTTTTCATCTTTATTCGTCACTTTTTAAATACTTTTTTGAAACGCTGAGGTAGCGGGTACTATTTTTTTTCTTTCCTTTGGTGAACTCACAGTCATTCATTTCACTACCCTCCTTGACTAACCTGAGCAACAGTTTCTAGGTGCTGACAAACAACTCGGGTTTTGTACCAGACCTCCTATAGACTGACCCATCGCGGCGGCATTGTATTGCAACACCTCGCATCTTTGTGAGGCTCTGTGGGCCTCACCAGCCGCAAACACGCAAGACACGTAATCACGATGCACTCTGACACTTATCCGAGTGTTTCGTTTGCAATAGACGCTACGGTAATTAGGCGCGTGATCTACTTGATCAATTGAATAACAAACGCTGGAAACGGCTCGACACAAACCTTTTCCCGTATACCATGCTACAAAAATTACTCGATACTTAAACGTCCCGTGATTTGAATCTACAGTCACCGGCGAGCTTCTTTTCTTGCAAAGGGTGCTCGTGAAACATAAGGCTTATTCTATTTCGTGTCAAGACTGTGGGAATGGTCACATTATATGTTATTTTACTCTATGTTTGGAACACGTATTTGAAGTTGAGGTTAGTATTCGCTCAAACAAATTTTACATGCAGTATTTTCAAACCTTTCCAAAGTTGTTTAGTAGGTGGGCTTCTCCTCCAAGAGACTCTTACAGTGGAAAAGCCACCCAGTCAACTCGGCTGCAAAACTGATGCGTGGTATCGGAAAATTCAACTGATATTGTAAAACCTTAATATGTAATGCTTAACTTTTTTTTCTTTTATTTGACGCTACATAGAGGTGGACTGTCGCCAGTGTTTTTGGGACTTAATGCAACAATATTTGTTAAGGAAAACTTGAGTGTTTCGAAATAACCACTTCAATCACATGAACTGTTTCGAAGATTCATTCTACCCTTCATAATAATATATTAAAACAATTAAATTCATGTACACAATGGGCAATATTGACCATGTCGTGAGTCATTAATTTCTTAAACCAAAATTCTCTTCAATAAGGTAGATCACAGGAAAGTAAGCCAAACATTCTTTATATTTCTATCGGTAAGTCAAATGATTCTGCGAATCATGCAGAAGAAAGTATATTATGAAATTGCACAAAACAATCCGCATTATGCTGTGCGGCTATATAGGCAGTTAACACACCACGTGCTTCACAATGCACCAGTGCGCAGCCCAAGAGCTGTACTTGCTCGTCCCGAATGAAGCAGAATTCCGACTTAGTTTCTTTCGCTCCTTCTAGTCTACTGTAATAACAGTGAATCTGAAAGCCAATAGCTCTTGGCCGAAAAAGCTCACATCACAATTGCACCAAAGCTATAAAGAGCTTTGGCGCAATCACGCATCAACGCACACGAACAAATAAAGTTGGCGTGGAAAGTCATGAAGTGGCGGACAGGCGAGTTAAGCAAGCACCTAAGAGGAAAAACAAAGTCCGCACTCTACTCACTACACATTCCGGTAACTCTATGGTGCTGATGAAAAGGGGAAGAATGGAGAGGAAGTCAGAATGCTGACAGGAGGAAAACAACGGAGCACTATCTGGCCTTGAGGTCCTTCGTTCTCGGCTGTACACACAGCCGCATTCCGAGGGCTTCTTCCTCTTCTTCGCGACGCGTGTGGCTGCATTTTCAATTAGTGCCCGTCACAGCGTCAGCCAGCAATCGCCCCAGCGACCGGCGGTCAGGACGTGCGGTCACCCATATAACTCTGACATCCGGAGTCCCAGACTTCCCTGTTTTTTTTTCTTTGTCATCTTCTCTTTCTTTCTCCCTCTTCAACACTCTTCCACAAAGCTGTGCATTTCAGTGCCTTATATCTCCTATACTCTCTCCCTCGTTCACTCTCTCTCACTCATCTCCTCGCTGTGTTTCAGAAATCTTGCCTCTCTCTCTATCTCTTTCTTATCAAACCTCTTTCATGAAGCTGTGCGTCCTGGTGTCCTTCCTACGTCTTTTCCTCCCTCTTTCTTTCTCTCTCTTTCATTCCTTCCCTTCTTCAATTCTCTTCTCACAAAGCGTTGCACATCGCTGCCTGTCCCCCTTTATCCCTCACTCCTTCACTTCCCTTTTGCTGCGTACTTCCTCTGGGAAGCACTGTATTCTGGTACTCCAACATTCCCGGAGACGTCGACCTCTGACTTCAGTTCCTGTTATTTCTTCAATTCCTCGGGAAGAAGCCGCGTCCGTCCAGCCGGTGTATTGCCCGCCTTCATTTTGGACGGTCACCTTTCCTTTTTATGCGGTCGCGAACGGAACTCGGCCGCGATGGTATAAGACCCGCGCCTGTCGCCACGGCTGTCACTCCGGACTACTAAAAGGGTGAAAAGAGCTCCGCCAACCTTTCACGAAACCCTCTTTCGTCCGAGCCAATGTTCTCGAAAGTGCCCGCCGTCCGAGTGCAGAAAGGCCCTGCAAAATGACATTGGGAGTCCCTCCGTACGCTCTTATACGAATATACCGGAGACAGTGCTACTCAACGTCTCAAAAATAAGTCCATTTTTGACATCTCCTGGACTTGTTTCGGCCAAAGTAATACTCGCGAGATAGGAGTACGTCCGGCACCATTTTTTCTTGCTTGTACAGTTTCATTATCCTAAAAGAAACGAGAAGGATGATTACGTGGACGGTCCAGCAAAAGGAAATTGAAGTGTTGAGGACTATGCAAATATTCCAGGAGCAAACGAGGTAGGCAAACAGCGACTCAACCAAAATGGCGCCTCTTGAAATTACTGCTTACCAACGACGTGCGCAACAGAAATGCAGCGCTTCCCCACAAATAATTAGATGAAGAGGACGCCATATACTTTCGCTGAGTTCAAACAATGTTCTTTACGAACTTACGAAGAATAAACAATTTTTTCCCACGCTGCATGGACACGCTTGTTCTTAGTGTGGTGGCTCGTCATCTCTCTATCAAATTTCTTGTTGAATACCTAAACATACCGCAAAAGTAAGACATCTCTTATCAATATGGTCTTTATAACACTTGGAAAAAATGGGAAGCACAGCTCGCCAACGCTGACAAGGACGTAGAGAGAGCACTTCTGGGTCATGTCCGGCAGCCGGCAAAATGATTTAAGGCTCCGCAGGTCGAGTTCTTAACTTCTTACCCCAAACCCCAGTCATTAGGTTGTGCTTCAATGTGAATAGCACTATTCGCTGCCTCATAGTAAACCAATATTTCACCACAGCTTCACCCTCGGATCTTTCTTTACAAAACTAATGCTTGCTAACTAGAAGTGCAGCCAGTTTCATGCTTCCTACATATTCCTACGTTGTAAATAAAATCACAATAATGTACTCCGATTGGTGTTCCTTCTCAGAAATTGTGCGTGAAAAGTTCAACACAGTTCAACAAGCAACGTTCCACTAGCTCAGTCCAGGCTCACACGGAGGAACCATGGAGGCTATTTGAAACAAGCTTACAATTTAAAAATGGACACCTCGGCATGATTTAGCCTTTAGTCACAGAAGCTGATAATGTACAAAGAACAAATAACAAGCCATGCGACTGCAGTGAGCAATTTATGTACAAAGTGCCACAACAGCTTCTCAGTGTATACATGAGTTCATTCTTCCCAAACTCTAAAAGCAAACGATTGTCATTTCTCTGCTACGGGATAGTTCACGAGACATCTTTAAGAAGAGCCTGGTAAGTCATACTGAAACTCATAGCGCACAAGAAAACAAAGACAAAGAAAGGTATGTCTGTCTGTAGCGCTTGCGTCATGTCACGCTTTTCTATACCGACTTTTTTTTTCGTCTCTAAGCTGTTTCTAATGTTCGTTTGTACGATATGCATGGCTTGATGGTTCATGTTCTTGCTTTTACCAACAGTCTAACTTTGCAGGAGCCAAAGGAACGTTGAAAAAAACAAATAAAACACAATAAACCGTAAATATGACTTTTGTTCAGCACTAATCTGTTGGTGTTTTTGATAAAACAGTCAAATTGCTGTCTTGACTGATAGTGACGCCCATGAGCACACACTGCACAAAACTGTATGCCAACAGGAGATTAGACAATACGTGGTAAGCGTTTCTTTTTTCCAGAAACCTCCAAATCCGCGCGCCTGTCCCAACTCGAATATACAATTTTTCTGAGATTAAAAATGCACGTGTCTAAGGACGTGAAGCGGTAACTGCGACGCACGAAACCTGCCTTGGCGCTCGAGCTTATCGGACTACAGTGCTACTGCATCAACCTCGTCGCTGCCCAGACAGTGTGTTTTTAAAGAAATGAGCCATTCGTGACGCGGCGCCCGCACCTCACAACAATGATGATGGCCAAAGCCGTCATCGTTGTTCGATTGACTTCCACCTAAAGCACGTATAGACAGCTGCCGTTGGCGAGCCCCCCCCCCCCCCCCCCCCCCGCGGTCAGCTTTGTGGAGAGCTACGAAGGGCTGCACTTAGACACACAGCTTGTCTACTAATGCAGTTTTATGCCCCAAAGTGCTATCGGAAATGAAGAGCAAGAAGCTATTACGTGATGAAGCTCGGTTTAGACGATACGCTTGTGTGAGGCTCCACACAATTATAACGACACCACCATGGGGACTTCCGCAAACAGTGCACTTCACTCCGCTTATTCGGTGCAGCACGGAGGATGCTATATAGTTCATTTCTACAAAACAAGACAGCACAATTAAGTTCGCGCTTCCACATTGCCGATAGATAATTACCCAATAATTCGATTAACCCAAACTGTAAACCGAACATAGAAAAAAAGCTCAAAGGTGAGGCGACCTTCGTAATGTGTGAGTACAGCCGTCAGCACCTTTAACACGAACGCTCCACCGCGTGTCCTGCAGCAGTTTGATTGACGCTGACACCACGTAAGTTTGGGTTCTGTTGCCAAGATGCTAACCATACATGCCGACATACTACCCAAGCCTATACCGAGGTATTATCTCAACAAAAGCACCCAGCACTTCGCGGCTGGCATCAGCCAAACTAGCCTAGCCACGCATCGAAGTGTTCGTGGCAAAAGGTGCTGACGGCTGTACCTACATTACAAAGCGTGTTTGGGGGATAATTAGTTGTGCATGTGGTCACGAGGAGTACCTGTTCAGCCGTCGTCAGTGAGCATTGGTCGAGCTAACGCTGCTCGAAGAAAGCTCACTGGTGCTGAAGGCCAATTGAGCAGCTCAGCTCCACAACAACAATACATTTAGAGGAGAGCTGATATGGTCGATGCTTGCAGTGTGTCGTAGATAGAAAAGTATCGTTATCACAAGTCGGTAAGCGGTATATCATAACCCGTGCACTCGGTACAGACGGTTAAAACGAGAAGCAGCATGGTGTGGCACCAAAATCAGTGTTTGCCACCCATGTGTTCCTTTAATTTTTAGTAGACCTGTGCAGCGAGTCGAGGGACTCGCCCAACTTTTGTGGCACATATACGCTCCAAGACAGAGAAAGCATAGGAATAATAGTATATTATGATATTGTATGGTATGGTATGGTATTATATGGTATGGTATGGTATGGTATGGCATTGTATCTGATGGCATATCATAGTATAGTACAGTACAGTACAGTACAGTGTAGTTTAGCAACGGGGGGAAAGGTGGGGGTAGGAGGGTCAACGCAAAGCCGTGACTAGCTAATTGCCCACCAGCTTTTCTGTATTACCGCGTTACGACATTTAGCGCAATCTGTGCTAAGATTCTTCGGAAAAGTTATCTAGGGCTAATTTTTCAACACGCAGCAACGTTCGACGGGAAAAGCAGCCCTCTTTTGAGCTTTTCCGCGATATTTTTTTTTTAAATATTGGTACTGGATAAGGAAACTATGCGTACCTACACCACCAAGTGCCATCTCAGGGTCCCTTTCACCCCAATAGAAAAGCACGTGGGTGCCTGGCAGCACTGGGGATCGAACACAGAACCTCCATCAAAGGTCGCGGACGTCGTCAGCAGTGGCGTAGCCAGGTGATGGCACACCGCCCCCCCCCTTCCCCCTCGGAAATGCTGAAATGACCATTTCAAGGGGTGCCCCTTAAAATCAAGGAGGTTCGCTCCTGGTCATTAGTAGAGAATATATTCTGGATGGATATCGGTGCTACCGTGTAGGCCTATAACATTGCTGCTTTGTATTTTAACTCAAAGAACTGTGCTGAGGTAGATGCAAACGCTCGAAATGGTTTGGTTGTTGTATTCATCGTTTCCTCACCCTATTTATTCGCGTTACGATACGCAAAAGTAAGAAAACATTCGTTTGAAAGCCTAAGTTGTAAGTACCCATGTGTTCTACGTAAAAGCGTCCTTAGTGTCCGTCTAGTTTGAGCCTTCTGCAACTTTTTTAGAAATCTTTTTCCCCTCTCAACAAAAAAAAAGGCAGAATATTCACGGGGTGAATGATGGAGAGTGGGGTGAAGCATCCGTCCGTCCATTCGTTCTTGCTTCCGTTCATCCATGCGTCTGTCTGTGTGACCATCCATGCGTCCATCCGCCCATCCGTGCATGCGTCTGTTCGTGCGTCCGCACGTCCATCCATGCGACCGTCTCTGCGTTCGTTCATGCATCCGCCCCTGCGTCCGTCCATGCCTCCATCCGTCCGTGCAGCCATCCGTGCGTCCGTCCACCTATATAGTCAACACTCGAAGTACCACCATCTCGCATCTTTTTATCATATATTCCGCATATAGAAGCACCTCCATACAGCGGACATTCCAAGGACTAAACGAGAGGTGGCACACGCACACTTTCTTACGGCTTGCGCTTCGGGTCTACTTCCCACCTTTAACCACATCGAGTTCATGGCATATACTAGTTCACTGTAATCATGGAACTGCGGCTCAACGCACGCTAAACCTTTCTAAAACCAAGGATGTTACGCCCAGAGAGTATACGTAGCAACCCTTTTTTGTCAGATAGTGCTCAATGTACATGCCAAGGGCTGCTAATAGGGAATGAGACACTGGAGAATTCGGCTTTAGTGAACGCGCACGCTGCTAATCTTTTATTGTTCAACAACGCACAGGAAAAATCTCCCACCGGCACCACCTTGCAGGTCAAAGCGTAAGACATGTGACGCACTACTATGAGGGACGAACGGGGGCCGCTTTAAGGAGCTTCGCCCCCAAAATCACATATGAGATTAGTGGTGACGTGTACCAGACGTGCCCTCCTCTTTTTTAGGAGCACGTGTAGCCGGCTTTGATTGCTGGCGGGACTAACGCCAGCCCTGGCCTCCACTGTGCTGCACAGAATTAGTGAGAAGGAGCGTGTATACCAAACGGGAGTGGTGCAGGTAGATATTTTCTTTTTGTTTACGTTGTGTTTTTCTTTCACTGGGATAGGTATTGTGGTTTCAAAAGCAATTATTTAAATTAAGAATATGAGAAGCCTTTAGTAAGGTCTCTGATTTGGGACGCTTCCTACCGGGCTCAGCGTATCAAAGTCGAACTCACACAAAAAGAAAGAAAAAAAGTATTCATAATAAATAAACGGACATCAACCAAACCAGCACGTGTAGTACGCGCACGACTGTTGATTCTCATCGCACGCTTGCCACGGGTTCTCAAAATATAATTTGCGCTGACTCATGCCAACAAACACTTGCCGTAGTTTGGTAATGTCCCAGAAAACTCGCCACTAATCTACCACCGCGACATATGTAAAAAGAAAATCGATTGTTTGCGTCACTTCTTTTACTTTCTTCTTTCCCTTTGTTGCGCGGTTCAGTTCGATCTTGTTGAGATATCCCACTCGTTTTTCCCAAAGTCGGTGATTGGCACCCCGAATTGTAAACACTCGCACTCCATTCGCCATCCGATCGAAGGCCGCGCAGGACACGTATACCATATGCTGTCCAGGATCGAATGCATTTCGGTCAGTGCTCAAACAAACTCGACTCAGTGCGACCATATTTCATTTCTTTCTCTTTTTTTCTGATATTTCCCACCCACTGCAAGTGGACGATTGGCCGGTTAATTGGTTCGACTTCTTTACCTATCATTTTGTTTGTTTCTCTCTTTCCCTCTATCTTTGACGGACCTTAGAAGGCAACCGTAAAAATAACAAGTGAGGCGGTGAACGCCTTTACACAAAGGCGAGACAAGTAGCAATTAACAAAGGCAGCGATCAAGGCAAAAAGCTTCTAAGGAAAGGTGTTTCAGCTCGAGCAATACCGTGAAATCGCAGGAGGGGCGAAGCATGGGGTGTGCGCCAGTGTTTCCCACAGTAAAATGGCTACTAATGGGAAGCTTGAAGGTGGACCAACCACATTGAATATATCAGCGTGAAAGCTCTAAAAAAGATAGGTTATTTGCATCGTACTTTGGCTAAATCCCCCCGTGATACCAAATTACTTCTGTATAAAACGTTGATTCGCCCCATTCTAGAATACGCATCTGTCGTTTGGTACCCTCGCAAACAAGGTGACCTAAAAATCTTCGATAGCGTTCAACGTAAGGCCATCCGCTTCATATGCCGTAACTAGAGGCATAACTTCTCACCAACACAGGCTCTAAAATCACTGAAAATTGTACCATTACATTCTCGTTATTGCATCAAATCTTTAAAACTATTATATACAGTCATCAACTACTCTCCTGGCATCTTTGGTGGTAACTACATCGCATTTATGGAATAATCTTGCACCCGCAGCTCCCATATCTTGAACATGAAGCCTTTATTTGCTCGTGCTAACACATTCAAATTTAGCATTTTCCCACGTACTATAGACCTCTGGAATTCCCTACCGGGCAGTATTCGTTCACTATCTTTACGAAATTTCATTGATGCCGCTATTGCCCATTTAGAAAATAGGTAAATATCGCGTTTACAATACCATAGTGATGTTTTCTTTTGTATTTCGGTTTTATTGTTGTTTTATTGTTGTTGCTCTCTTTGTATTAGTTTTGTATAACTCATCCACTCCTGCTATAGCCCCACATTAGGGCTGCAGTATATTCAAATAAATAAATAATAAATAAATGTCGTATTTAAGATGAGTTACCATGTGGTTCTCACTGAGGCCTACACACGACACATAGCTTCAAAGTCCGGAATGCTAAAACCTCCCATTTTTGTTGGTAGGTGGACTATAGTGCTCTGGCGACGCTTTCCGCATGGCCATCCCAGAAGAAGGAGCCACATGCGGTTGATACCCTTAACAAAACTCGTCGAGGTGGCCATGCAATTTTCGCTACATAAAAAAGGGAAGCTGCTATGCTTGTCTTGATGAGATACGAACGTTCAGTAAAAGGTAAATGAAAAGTCCTCGCAATCTATATACGTTTATCCACTTTGCGCTTAATTTCATTACAGGTGGTACGGGCTACTTCACCGGACGCAAGAAAGGTCACCCCCAGAACCTTTACTCCGTCTACCCAATGGACTCCATGGAAAAACTGTTCAGCGAAGCTATCAAATAGCATTGTTTTATTCTTATCTGTGTTGAGTTGTGCTCCCGAGAGGCTGCTGTAGGTGTGAAAGAGTTGCAAAAAAGACCTGTAGCTATTCATATTCCTGAGAAAAAAAAAATGGCAGCATATCCACGGAGTGAATGATGGAGAGTGGGGCGAAGCACTCGTCCGTCCATTCGTTCCTGCTGCCATCCGTCCATGCGTCCGTCTGTGTGACCGTCCGTTCGTCCATCCGCCCGTCCGTGCGTATGTTCGTGCGTCCGTCTCTGCGTTCGTCCATGCATCCGCACCTGCGTCCGTTCATGCGTCCATCGATGCATCTGTCTGTGTGTCCGTTCGTCCACCTATTCAACACTCCAAGTACCACCATCTCGCATCTTTTCATCATATATTCTCCATATAGAAGCACCGCAATCCAGCGGACATTTCAAGCACTAAACGAGAGGTGGCACACGCACACTTTCTTACGGCTTGCGCTTCGGGTCTACTTCCCACCTTTAACCACCTCGAGTTCATGGTATATACTAGTTCACTGTATTCATGGCACTGCGGCTCAACGCTCGCTAAACCTTTCTAAAACTAAGGAGGTTACACCCAGCGAGTATAACGTAGCACCCTTTCTAGTCAGATAGTGCTCAATCTATATGCCAAAAGGCTGCTAACGGGGAATGAGAGACAGGAGCATTCGGCTTTTAGGTAACGCGCACGCCGCGAACTTTTTATTGTTCAACAAAGCACAGGAGAAATCTACCACCGGCACCACCTTGCAGGTTAAAATTTAACACTGGTTACACACTACGACTACGAA
The DNA here is from genome assembly GCA_013436015.1 of Rhipicephalus annulatus. NCBI lineage: Eukaryota > Metazoa > Arthropoda > Arachnida > Ixodida > Ixodidae > Rhipicephalus > Rhipicephalus annulatus. The sequence continues at coordinate 251,466 of WOVY01016030.1, read as the reverse complement.
TACGAGGGACGAACGGGTGCCGCTTCAAGGAGCTTCGCCCTTAAAAGTGAAATATCGTCGGCATAGGCTGCCACTTTAACTTCACTCGGGCCAGGAAGGAGGAATCCACGTATTGAACTACATCTGTTGATCTGATCTAGCAGAGGTTTGCTACAGACTGAGAAAAGTTTTATTTACTTCAAACACGAGACAATTACAGCACTACTGGTCAATATCATTGCACATACAAAAGTGGATCTAATTACAATTCAACACATACTACGTGACGGAACATGCTTATTTCCTATAACTATCCATTCACATTTCGAAGTACGATCACTTGATAGTTGACAATAGAGTGGTTCAAATAGATTGATTCACTGTACAAATCCCCGTTTGTGTCTCTGGTGATAGATAAAAAAACTTCACCGTACTTGTAATTTTTGTTTATGTATTTGTGACACGGCTGCTGAGTCAAAAACAATATTTTTGACAATACCGATGAACCTTTATCTGATAATATGCATATCATGAATCGATGACCAGTAGGGGGATTTTTTTATTTCAATTTTTATGGCACGTATCAGCAGAAGAAAAAATTGGCAGATCCCACGTACAGTAGGAATCGATGCATGTGAAGCACGAATAAGAAAGGTTGACATGACACTCTCAAATCACCACAACGTTAAGAGGTGGAGGTAAATTATGTCACACACGACTTCCGTGTCATGATTATCATGTTTGGATGTTTCGTTTACCTTCGTCATCCATTGACGTCACGTGATGTCGAATTTAGTATATGTGGAGCTAGCGAAACGGCCGCGAGATTGCTATGAGCGTGGTATGTTGTCATGTTCTTACATGACACGCGTCTCATGATTATCATATTTGCACCCGTCATATACCTTCGTCATCCATTGACGTCACGTAACACCAAATTTGGTATATGTGGAGATAGCGAAACGGCCTCGAGTGCATCATGAAGGCCCCAATATGCTCGAACGCAACGTTGACACGCGCGCACGCTGGGCACAGCGACGTTACGTTAGTGAAACTCGAGCACTCTATAATCTGAGGCCAACCGCGACCGGCACGACCAGCGTCCGTCATCTCAGCGTCCGACCAGCGTCCGGCAACTGGCGCAAAATGCGGCATATTGCATTTGGCGCCGATGCGTTACCAAGACAGCACTGTGTCTGCCACTTTTTCAGACGGATGGACGCCGGACGCGCAGAAACGCGCATGCGTCAAAGCAACACACTGCGCGCCTGCTAGTATATGGCAGGACCGGCGCCTAGCGTGGCAACGCCGGCGTGACGCGACGAAACGAACGCACGCCCGGTCTCGTCGGAGTGTATTGGCACCTTGACTGTGCCATGTAGTCATGTTCTCACATGACATGCATCTGATCATTATCATGTTCGCACAAGTCACATACCTTCGTCATCCATTGACGTCACGTAATACCAAATTTGGCGTATGTGAAGCTAGCGAAACGGCCGCGAACGCAGCATGAGCGTAGCATGTAGTCATGTTGTTACATGACAAGCATCCCATGATTATCATGTTTGCACCGGTCGCATACCTTCGTCATCCACTCACGTACCGTAATACCAAATTTGGTGTATGTGACGCTAGCGAAACGGCCACAAGTGCATAATGAGCGTAGCATGTAGTGATGTTGTTACATGACACACATCTCATGTTTATCATGTTTTCGCCAGTCTCATACCTTTGTCATCCATTCACACCCCGGAATACCAAATTTCGTATATGTGAAGGTAGCGAAACGGCCGCCAGCAGATTATGAGCGTGGCATGTAGTCATGTTGTTACATGACACGCATCACTTGATTATCTTGTTTGCACCAGTCAGATACCATTGTCATCCATTCACGTACCGTAATACCAAATTTGGTATATGTGACGCTAGCGAAATTGCGGAGAGTGCATCGTGAGCGTGGCATGTAGTCATGTTGTTACATGACACGCATCTCATGATTATCATATTTGCTCCAGTCACATACCTTCGTCATCCATTCACGTACCGTAATACCAAATTTGGTATATGTGACGCTAGGAAAACGCCCGCGAGTGCAGCGTGATCTTGACATGTAGTCATGTTGTTACATGACACGCATTTCATGATTTTCATGTTAGGGTCCGTCGCTTGTGTTCGCCATGCAATCATGTCATACCATACCAGTTTTGCAAAATGTAATCTGAACGAAACCACCGCAAGAGCTGCAGGACCATGAAATTTAAATCATGACATTTATGTCATACCTGTCATGATTTTCGTGTTATGACTGGTCAAATATACTCGGCATAGAGTCATGTTATGCCATACCAAGTATGGTATCGATACCACTATCCAAACGGCTAGGAGAGCTAAAAGTCATTGGTGGCTAGATAGATAGATAGATAGATAGATAGATAGATAGATAGATAGATAGATAGATAGATAGATAGATAGATAGATTAGATAGATAGATAGATAGATAGATAGATACGCTCAAAGTCTCTAAAAAATGCTTCGCACTTAGAAAGTTGTTAACGATTCAGAGTACCTGATACTCTACTGTGGGAGAGCAAAAAGACGTCCCGTGCGCCTCACATAAGTAGGCTATCACTGTTTTGAAAAAATTGCTTAATGATTTCGAGTACTTCGTTCTCAACTATGAGAGAGCATTGAGCCCTCCCGCTGTCCCGGGAGGGGGGGGGGGTTAGAAGATTGGATTGGATAAACTTTTATTTGGTCCTCCAAAACACAGATCACTGTGTTGCGGGCAGCTCCCACGTGGGGATTGAGATGCCAAGCTCCTCAGCCGCCTCACGGGCTTGGTGGACAGCCCAGAGCTGATCTGCCATGGATGAGCTGCGGATTGCCGCCTCCCATCTGGCAGAGGTGATGTTCGATATATGAGCGAATTTGGTGCACTGCCAGAGCATGTGTTCTAATGAAGCTATTTCCCCACAATGTGGACAAAGATTACTTGAATATAGGTCAGGGTACATGATGTGTAACATTTTCAAAGTAGGGTACATCCGCGTTTGCAGAAGCCTTAATGTAAGTGCTTGGGGCCGGGTTAGATTTTTGTGAGGTGGAGGGAAAATCCTTCTAGACAGGTAGAAATGTTTAGTGAGCTCGTTATATGTTGTAAGAATTTCCCGGTTATCCCCTTCACCGGTAGAACGCATCCCCGGGGAGGCGCGGTTGGAGAGTTCTCGCGCCGCCTCGTGTGCTGCTTCGTTGAGATTGGGAGGGGAATCATTGATTTGTCCAAGGTGAGCTGGGAACCAACTCAGAAGATGATGCGTTATGTTCTTGCCTTGCAGTATTCTCAGCGTTTGTTCAGAGACCGTCCCCTTGGCGAACGCCCGTAGTGCTGCCATGGAATCACTGTAGACGACTTCAACGTTATCCATCTTGAGTGCTAACGCGATGGCCACCTGTTCCGCAATGATTGGGTCTTTTGTCCTGACCGTCACTGAGTTGACGACATGGCCAGCCCTATCGACCACCACTGCCACAAACGCTTTCCCATTGGCGTAGGAAGCCGCGTCAACAAATACGACCCCTCGTTCCTCGTTTGAGACTTGATGAAGTATAGTCCTGGCCCTCGCTAATCTTCTTCCGACGTTGTGTTCTGGATGCATGTTTCTTGGTACAGGAGACACCGTGATATTCTCCCTGATGTTGTCGGGGATATCATTGTAATTGTGCCTGATTGCCATTGGGTGTTGGCCCAGCTCCTGCAGGATCATTCTCCCCGACCTTGTTGTAGATAACCTTGCAAACTGTGCTCTCTCTTGGGCTTCTGCTATTTCTTCGAGCGTGTTGTGAATGCCAAGCTCAAGCAGACGCTCGGTGCTGGTATGTATGGGTAGGCCCAAGACCTTCTTGATAACTTTCCTGAGGAGCACATTCAGTGTCTCGGACTCTGCTCTTGACCAGTTGTGCATTGCTGCCTCGTACGTGAAGTGGCTTAGAACAAACGCATGCATCAACCTGATGAGGTTGTCTTCCTTGATCCCATTTCTTTTGTTGGCCACTCTGCGTATGAGGTGCACCGCACTGTCTGTTTTCCAAGTTAACTTGGCTGGCTATAGATTTGCTGTTGGCGCCGGTAGACTCTATCAGCATGCCCAGGACTTTGATGGAGTCGACCCAGTGGATGGAATCCCCTTGATTTGTACGGAGGTGAATGTCAATCTGGTTTAACGGCTTCCATCCCATGGGCTTCGGTCCCCGACGTGCAGTCCGATACAGTAAATGTTCTGACTTACTCGAGGAGCACTTGAGCCCAGAAGGACGAAGGTACTCTTCTACGGTGTCAATCGCCTCTTGTAGGGCGCTCTCAATCTGCCCCTCGCTTCCACCTGTGAACCAGATGGTAATGTCATCTGCGTAGATGCTGTGCTTCAATCCTTCAATGCTCGATAATTTCTTTGACAGTCCAATCATGGCAATGTTGAACAGCATTGGTGAAATCACTGCCCCTTGAGGCGTGCCCCTTGCTTCAAGTTCGATTGCTGTGGTCTCGATATCTGCAATCTTCATCACGGCTTTTTTATCTGTAAGAAAGGACCATACGTAGTCAGAGAAGGCTTTCCCCAGACCAAGCTTGGAAACTGCTTCGAGTATGAATGAGTGGTGGATGTTGTCAAACGCTTTTTCTAGATCTAGGCACAGAATGGCTCTCACGTCTCTCGTTTTGTTGTCGATGACCTGGTGTTTGATAAGCTTCAATGCATCTTGGGTGGATAGCCCTGCCCTGAATCCAACCATATTGTGTGTATATATGTCGTTATCTTCCAAGTACTTGTTTATCCTGTGCAGTATGGCATGTTCTGCAACCTTGCCGATACATGATGTCAAGCATATTGGCCTCATGTTGTCCAAGTTAGGGGGCTTTCCTGGCTTAGGAATAAGGATCGTCCTGGCCAGCTTCCACTGCTCTGGCACCCTGCCTTTTTTCCATGCTGCATTGATCTTATCCTTCAGGGGGGGGGGGGGGGTTAGAAGAAGTGGGTAACGATTTAGAGTACCAGGTACTCTACTATGGGAGAGCATAAGCCGTCCCGTGAGAAGCCGTTCTGTTTAGAAGAAGTGGTTATTGATTTAGAGAACTAGATACTCTACTATGGGAGAGCCTAAAACCGTCCAGCGGCATTATGGGTACTGTAAACGGCCCGCGAAAACAATACATTAGATGCCATGCACGATTTCATGATATTTCACACGGGGTGGTTTGAATAGATGAATACACCACACGAATCCTCATTTGTGTTTCTGGTTTGAGATAAAAAACTTGAGCGTCTTCGTAAATTTTGTTTTGGTTCTTATGACACGGCTGCTAAGCCAACATTAATGTATTTTACAGTACCGACGAACCTTTATCTCATGATATGCATAGTATCAGTCGATGGTGAGTAGGTTTTTTTTTTCTTATGTTATATCAACATATCAACGAAAAAAAAATTGGCCAATCCTACGTACAGTGGGAATCGATGATATGCGAAGCATGAATGAGAAATGTTGATGTCGCTTTAAAATCAGCACAACGTTACGAGGTGGAGGTAAATAATGCCGTACATGACTTTTGTGTCATGATTATCATGTTTGGATGTGTCGTCTGCCTTCATCATGTATTCATGTCGCGTGACACCAAATTTAGTATATGTCAAGCCAGCGAAACTGCCGCGAGCACGCTATCAGCGTGGTATGTTGTCATGTTCTTACATGACACGCGTGTCAGCATTCTCATGTTTGCACCAGTCATATACTTTCGTCATCCATTTACGTCACGTAACACCAAATTTTCTAGCTAGCAAAACAGCCGCGAGCTCATCATGAAGAACCCAATGTACTCCCATGTAGCATTGACACCCACGAACGCTGGGTGCAGCGACGCTACGTTAGCAAAACGCAAGCACTCTAGCCTGGCGCCAGGTGCGACCGGCGCTGCCAGCGTCCACCGGCGCGGCCCTACGGCTACCGGCCCGAAATGCGACATGCTGCATATCGCGCCGATGCGTTACCCAGACACTGCGTTTCCCTCTTTTCGTGACAGAGGGACGCGGGATGTGCTGAAACGCGCATGCGTCAAAGCAGCGCAGCGGGGGGCGCGCCTGCGAATATATGGCAGGACCTGTGTCTGGCATGGTAACGCCGGCGTGGCCCGACAAAATGAACGCCAATGAGCACGCGCGCCGCTTTACGTCGAAATGTTTTGGCACTTTGACTGTGGCATGTAGTCATGTCCCCACATGACACGCATCTCGATTATCACGTTTGCACCAGTCACATACCTTCGTCATCCATTGACGTCACGTAATACCAAATTTGGTATTAGTGAAGCTGCGAAACTGCCACCAGAGCATCATGAGCGGAGCCTGTAGTCATGTTACATGACACGCATCTCATGATTATCATGTTTGCTCCAGTCACATACCTTCGTCCTCCATTCACGTATCGTAATACCAAATTTGGTATATGTGACGCTAGCAAAAGGCCCGCGAGCGCATCATGAGCTTGGCATGTAGTCATGTTGTTATATGACACGCATATCATGATTTTCATGTAAGGGTCTGTCGTTTGTGTTCGCCATGCAATCATGTCATACCATACCAGTTTTCCAACATGTCATCTGAACAAAACCACCGCAGGAGCTTCAGGACCATGAAATTTAAATCATAACATTCATGACATACATGTCATGACTAGTCAAATATGTTCTTTATTCAGTCATGTTATGCCACACCAAGTTTGGTATCGATAGCATTATCGAAACGGCCTGGAGAGCTATATGTCGTAGGCAGATAGATAGATAGATAGATAGATAGATAGATAGATAGATAGATAGATAGATAGATAGATAGATAGATAGATAGATAGATAGATAGATAGATAGATAGATAGATAGATAGATAGATAGATAGATAGATAGATAGATAGATAGATAGATAGATAGATAGATAGATATGCGCAAAGTCACCGAAGTGGTATAGGTACTGATAAGGTACGAAGTGATGATACGTACTGATAGGTGGCCACACAACTCCTGTTATGGTTGCTAGTGGAGGAAAGCGTTTGGAAAAGTACCTAATAAATAATTTATTGATATGTCAGGTTCAACGTCCCAAACACAGTACGTATATGAGAGACGCCGTAGTGGGGGGCTCCAGGAATCTTCGCAAAAAGTGCTTAAGACAGATATATAAGACAGATATGGGCATGCTTTCAAATTGAATAGCGTAGCATTAATGAGGCGTGCCAACAGTAAAAAAACAATATTCTGATAAGTACCTATATATTCAGGACGACGTCCAATACACGGCTTTCACGTGACGCCACCATTGCTGCGGTCAGAATGCGGTTGCCACGTTGGTGAAAAGCCGCCCAGATAAGCCATACGTACCACCCATACTACTATAGTCGCGCGTTTTTCGGTCACACGTCCTCATTGCTGTCCTATTTGTCATAAACTTAAAAGTATGGAGCTGACGAAGGTACGATGGAGCTGACGAAGCCAGATTGCCACGGACACTTTCTTCTTTGCGAACCGTTGCTTGCTCATCAAACCACCGGTTGGCAGACGGCAACCGCTGAATTCTGCGCACTATTCAGTACTAACGACTCAAGTGTGTTCCCGCTATGGCGAAAATGTGCGGTTGTGAAATAGAGTGGATCCCCATATACGCATCGACCCAGAAAGAACTCAACTTCAAATATCTGCGCCTTCTTAGAAGTTTCGCACGGCGACATCGTGAACTACTTAGTTTTTGACACTAACCGTGTTACTCGGGGCCAAGTAAAAGCATACATGATTACAAATAAGCAGCGCACGACGTTTTACAAAAGAGAGACGATAGGGACACCGCTGCAGCGGTGTCCCTATCGTCTCTCTTTTGTAAAACGTCGTGCGCTGCTTATTTGTAATCATGAACCATCACCAACTCGCCCAACTTTCGGTTTTACTAAAAGCATACAATTACACGGAATCAGGCAATGGCTTTAGCGGCGGATTGTGAAAGAGTTTGTCTGCAAAGAAGCTTGGCGACCGTAAATTTAATCGCGCTTTCAGAGGTAAGTTGAATGGTCAATCAAATGGACACATTCGCCAAGCCAATCTACGAAATAGCGATTCACGGAACGCTGCTAAACCTACAGATTTCAACGGTCAGTACTCTTGCGACTTCAGTGATGAGGAGCTCATGCGGCCGCACGTTTTTCAATCGCGTGTCCTTTTTGCTGTCCGTTTTGTTAAACCTAAAGAGATGTATGTAGTGCGTGTGTCTGGACGGAGCAATGATGGTTTAGTCTCTGCGTGGGCACCGCCACCATGAGCGAGCCGCATTCGGCTTCATCAACACGCATTAGCCAACACGCATTAGCTTTAAAAGCATTAACACGTTTTTTTACAAGACAGCGGGATTGCTGACAAGTATTAACAAAGATCAAACTTTCATTTGTAACACATGTACTTATTATTTACAGTATCATGTGACACCCATCACGTGTGTGTTGTGAAATGAATGACGTGTCGACTATTATGTACATACGAGTGAATGCATCTTTATAAGGACCAGACGTGTGCTTTGCTGTTTTGTGTTGGTGGACCGAATATTAACGAGGGACATTTCCAGGGACTTCTTACATTGACTTTCGAACATTTACTTACCATTGTGATATGTGCCTATAAGTGTGTCTTTGCATATCTGTGCCCGAGTTTTCTATTTTCCATGCACTGCTTTGTATGTTTTGCTTCAAGATACGTGTTCAAGTTTCAATCAATGGCTAAGGAGTAGCCGGCGCCATAATGGTGCGCCAACATCTACTTATATATCATATCAATAAAAAAAAGCGCATTAGCCTATGCTCAGCTTCCCCCTCCCTCCGCTTGACGCTTTTCTGAACGCTTCTTCTTTTTTTTTTGCTTGCTCGCGTCGCTCAGCGCCTGCATGCTTGAAGGTGTAGCCGAGTCGCAGAGACGGCACCCTGCCTGCGTTCGTCTCGTCGAACAACGCGTATGACTTTCCTGCCAACAAGATTAACATCCCGTGTTAATTAATGTCCTAACATATGTCATTTTTTGCTTGCCTAGTACGAAGTTCATTACACAGACACAAACGTTGGGGTTTTCTTCGTCAAAATTTGCTAGCCTCATGTGTGCCGGCCAGATCTGCGCCAGCCAGACCCTCCAACAATTAGCGCTGAACATTTTCGTACGCTCGCACGGGCCTTCAATGAACTTTAGTATTCTTTGATAGCAGTTCATGCTAGTTGGGCTGCTTCCTTTCGACGTGGTCGCTGCGGTTAGAACAGAACTGAGCATGTAACCATAGTGGAGGAAGAAGACTGCGTGGTGCGGTGAGGCAGCACTGAACAAGGTGAAACCGCTGTTTGCCAATATATAGCCAATTTATTGCGAACAGTGACGTCAACTGACGTATAGGTGCAAGACATGTATATATTGGTGCCATCAAATACGAGTGTCCGATAGCAACAGGTCAAGTCCGATAAGGTTCGAATGCTGCTAGGTCTGTCTAATGTATTGTCATTTACATCACACAGAAAAAAAATATTGAGTTCAACTTTTCATCTTACACTTTTTAAAAATATTGTAGTGCAACATTAGAAGGGAACACGATATATACGTACATGACCAGGCGGGTGCTTTTAGGTGGAAATGTATTTATAAGTCATATTTAAAAAAAATATACCCCAATCTAGCCCTTCAACGTGTTTTATTAAGTTGTTTTTTTGTTCTTTGGTGCAGTGGTAGCATACTCTAGTCGGACTTGATATTTCCGCGAGCTTACAGCCGAATCGGACAAGAACGTTAGTACACGCGCTCCGCAACTAATCATTCTAACGAATGAGTGTCACCACACGCGTAACTACCGGCTGTCGAGATGTATCGAAGACCAATAAAAAAACGAAATATACACCGTGCTCCCTCCCACGTACGCGATGCACAAGCGAAATTTCCGAATATTTCAACTTCGATTCGATTTCCGTCAAAACCCTCGCTCTGGCGTGGGCCCAGAACCTTTGCATAATTGCGAAGGCACGAATCGATGGTGTTGCGAAAGAAAACCCGTGGCTGTACAGCAGAGATAAGTCTAGAAATTCCCCCTAACCACCCCCTCCTAACGGTTGCTCATTCTGGAAAAAAAAAAACTTCGTTCATATGTATGACATCGCATGGCGATTATTTCGAACGCGCCACCCGTCGAATTCACGAATACGCGCTACGCCGAGATGAGACGGTCATGAAAGCGGCAGACTCACAAAGAACTTTGTTCATGAAAATTAAGGGCTCATTTTTAAACTGAAAAAAAAAAAGCGCGCCGCGCACATTAAGCTGTTCCGCGGGCTGGCATATTCGTCTTCCAAAAGGACCGTCTTGGCGCGATTTCTCATGCAGCATAAGGTGCTTCTTTCCACGGGCACTGCTACGTAGCGACGTATGCAGCTTCGAAAGACTTAGTGGGGTGGAAGGTTGGAAAGTTGGTGGCAAAAAAAAAATGGGGAGAAAGAAAATAAGGAGGGCAGAGAATAGAGATGGTGGAACAGGTGTATTAACGAGTCTATGCAGCCTATTTTCGAGGCAAATTTCGATTAGATTGAATGCCTTGTTACTGTCCCGAGGCGGTGCGGCAATTATATCGTGCTCGTCGGGTGGAAATGGCTAAAAAGAGAGAGAGGGAGTGAAGGAGAAAGAGAAAGGTGGCGCTCGACTTTTTTTAGAAATATCATGCACGAGAAGAGCGTTATAATGCACACTGGGGTAGACCCATTCGTATTCTAGTAAGATGCACCCTCTACAGACCTCGATGCTCTTGGGGAGGAAAGTAAATGAGGAAAAAACGTTATTGAGAGAAACATAAATTACGATGAAATCGCGAATCGCGGCATGATCGCTCCAATCAAATTATTCGAGAGAACATACGTGGAGATGGTATTATTTGTTGAGTGCTTCGTGCAAGATGACTGTTTGTGCACGCATGCACCGAAGGCTCGCTTCAACGCATAGTCTTGCCCGAGTTAAAGTTCTCGCACTCTCTTTTTGGTTATCGTTCTCGTCATGGCCTGTTGTTGTTCAATAACAACAGTTGAAATTATGCACCAAATTACTCAGCAGAGTGCTTTATTAAAGTAAAAAAAGATGTTTACGAGGCAAGCCTCGGCGTTTGTAACGAGATATCAACAATGCTAAGTGCAAAAATTTTTAGACAAGAGACGAGAACAAACATGGATGACCGCTATTAACATTATTCACCGTCTCTCATTGAAACATTTTTTATAGTACTGTTGAGTGTGGTAAACAAACTAGCTCGAACGCCCTCTCCCTTCCCCTATTTAGGTATTAGTCTCAGTAACGACGTTTCGCTTTTGATGCCCCGGCTCAACAATATTGCGTCAATATCCACGGTACCAAACTAGTTCTCTTTAAACGTCAACCATGTAGTAATAAGGGCTGCAGCGCGAGCACGAATGTGCTAGAAGAAACAGACAAAGTCGAGGTACGGAAGGCGCTCGTTTTGTCCTCTTTTGCCTTCCGTACCTCGACTTTGCCTGTTTCTTCTAGCACATTCGTGCTCGCGCTGCAGCCCTTATTACTATGAATTCAAACCAACTAGCCCAAATCGCCATTCTTCTTCAACCATATAGGTGTATGAATACGCGTTGGTGCATGCGTGCTTATATGCCTACATAGATCAGCATAACAATGTCTGATTGAGAGAAGACAAACTATCAGCGCTGCATCGGGGAAAACGTTTAATTTGTTTTCCATCAAGGGATAACAGTAAGAAGTAACGTTGAGAGATTTGTTTTTGAGAAAAAGAGAAAAACAGTAGACATTTCATGAACAGGGCTGATATTATATCAATGTGACATATAAGAACAATTTTCTCTGAGTTACTTTCGATAACGCCAAATGCTCAAGCGGAGGAGAAAATTAACAATTTTGCCACAATGCAAAGCAATAATTCCGATAGCAACATATGTGAATTTCCATGAAGTAAGGCTAGCAGACAACTCTTTCAAAAAACACAGCCTCTGCAACGGCCTCAGTGACCCTTTAGCATTATATGGGCTTAAGTGCCGACTTGGAGACGCGAGCACAGCACGCACAAAGCTGTGAGCCGTCCGCTGGTAGAGATACGGGACACGGAGCATGTGACCGTGGATGACCATGCCTGGTCCGTCTAAGTACGTGCTTTCTCGCCGGTGCAGCATGTCAGATTCCTTGTGATGGCGTGTAGTTGAATCATCTACACTTCAAGTAGTTCTTGCCCTAAACCAAAGCCTGCAATAGTTTCAAGTCTCCGCCAACCAATGGTCTCACTTTTCCCAAAGCAAGTAGAACCTAGTCATGGATTGACAATTCATCACTCAAGAAATGCGTTCAACAACATCATTTTTTTCATCAAGGGTAACAATACATAATTATGCCAGAATAGAGACTGGAACAGCGACGTGCAACGTTTCGGCACGTTTTAGCAAGCCCCAATTTAACAAATAGGCCAAAATGTTCAAAAGCAGTGACGCAAACATATCGGTTTTGACTGATTCTAGACACATCGATCTTAACATCTCTACAGCAACGTAGCTCATAGGTGGCATGATTGGATCTCCAGAGTTGGTTAGTTGTCGTGGCGATAAACCGTGAAAGTGTTGTTAGCTATTTGGGCTAGCCTTCCGATGATTCACTTGCTGGTCTGCGGATGCTCTACTGTTTGCCAGTGGCTTCGTATTAGCGCATCGGCCTTTCCTTCTGTAACTATCAGAGGCAGTCGGGCTGGTTTGAATTCAACCTTGCAGCAAACAACGCGCGCAAATTTATGAGCCGTCCGCTCGTAGAGATGGAGTATACAGACGGGTGTGTGTGACCATGGGTGACCACGCTCGTGGTCACACACTCCGTGTCCCGCAGCTCAGGCCGGCCTCTCTGCTTTACTGTAAATTATAGATATCTCACATCCCCCGGTTCGAATATAAGTACGCCTCTCTCTCATTAACTCGCTTCTGAGTAAGCTAGATATATTCGGTGGATAGAGAGCCATCCCAGACACACCTATAGATTACGGGTAAAAGGACAGTAAGCTACTAGAATGATGATCAATAAGATAAATAAATAGAGCGAACTGAGAAAGCAGCTTTCGTTCCCCAAACCTGTTCGAAGTTGGATACGCGCAGTAACCTAGCATACGTGTATATATTACCTGCGCGAGAAAACGCCAGCCCAACAGAGACTCGCACATGCACACGCAACATGACAGCCGTCGCAGAAAACGAGAGAAATGAAGGGAGGGAGAAAGGGAAGGAAGTAGAAACACGTAGGATTAAAACAGTGCTGCTCTATATCAAGACTGGAGGGGGAAAGAGATGGATAGGGGAGAGAGAGGAGTGGAGAAATCGGAATGAAGGACTTGTAAAAGGGACTCAAGGTGGACTTCGTCCGTACTTCTTTTGGGCGAGTTGGTTCATTATGGAGCAACGAAGTACCAGCGGTGCGTGTGTGTCGTTCATTGTTTTCTCTCATGCGTGTCCTTATTTGCTGGTACTTCCTTGCTCCGCAACATGGTGGAGAGGAAAAAGGCGAGGAGAAAATAGGGAGATGGGGGGCAGGGGCAGATATAGAGAAAAAGAGAGAATGAATGAGAGGAAGAGAAATACTTTTAAGGGGGCTGAAGGTGAAGTGAGAAAGAAAAGAGAAAAGGAAGGAAATGATGGTCCCGCTGAGCAGAACGGGAGAGCAAAGGGAGGAAGGGAATAGGAGTTGAGGCTTACAGGCGTCCCCGAGATCGATGCACTTTGGATGGTCGGCTGACAGATTTATCGCGTGCCGCCGACCGCCCGCACGAGAAACGACGTGCACGTTTATTCCACGACGTCATCGTTGTCACCGCAGAAAGCCACGGCGCTGCACGTTGCTGTGCGTGCGTTCGCCCGGCCGAGATTGGAGAGCCGTGTTGCTCGATTTGTCCGCCACCGCGTACATGGCCCGGCGGACCGGCTAAACAGCGAGGAAGCGTTGATAAGAACAGAAATACACTAATGAAACGGGAAGTAAGAAGCACCACACCGAAAACGCCTCTTCTCCCCCGTTCTTCACGAGCGGTAGATGCATGAATGTATAACGAGTCGTGGGAGGGTAGCAAGACGAGTTGATGATGGCGTGTCGATTGGAAGCTCTTTCTTTCTCTCTCTCTGTCGCAATAAAAGCATTCCCACCTTACACTCATCTCGCGTGGTCGTTCGTCGCCCGAGAAGCAACGAGGCGATTGCAAAAAGCTGTCCCCGTGATATGCTTGCCTCCCCTCCCACTCGCTGCGTGTACCGCCTCGGGGTGCACTCGGGAAACGACGTCGTGTTGCTCGGAGTTGGCCGCCCCAAATGATGCCCGATGTCGTCGAGTCGCTTTCGCTGATTTCCTTATTTTGCTTTTCTTTCCCTTACTTTGCATGTTCCGCATTTCCCCAGCGGCCAGTGCGCGAACCACATGCTCAAAGTAGGTAGAGCTTGTGAACGCACCAGTACAGTCTCGCAAATGTGACATATTTGCACGAAAAAAAAACGTACTACAGGAGAGAGCCTCTATGAAAGTGTGCTTTCTCCTGTCGAGCGTTTTCTTTCCGTTAAATTCTTCACGTGCTAGTATATATGCCCCGCAAAGTGCATCGGCACCAACTTTTGGCCAAACTCACTTCGTTAGGCTCGCAAAGAAGACGAGATTGACTCGTCGCTCCTGTTTCCCTTAGCAATTGAACTATTGTTTTCGTTTTGATTTATTGCTGCTTGTCTGGACGTGCAAGCGTGCGTTGAAAAATGGCAAGGTCAGATCCGGTGATCTCGAAATCATCACTGCGTTGTTCAAGTAACCAAAAAAAGAGAAACAATAAAAAATTTATAGATCATCTTCCCGAAGAGAACCATTATTGGATGCGAAGCGGCAGCATTGCGCACAGCGTTGACCTGGTTAAAACGGGCGTTAACGCGGGTACTGAAAGAACGATTTGAAGCGAAACTTGATGTAACGTTTACTCGAGTAAACGTTTGTTTCAAAGGCAAAGACATGGAAGGTGGGTTGGGTTTCGTGTAAGTTTTATTGAAACGTTTGCCAAGACTTCGTAGTCGTCCTTTCTTCAGAGTGTGGTCTGTGGTGCGGGAAGGGGAGAGGGTGAAGTGACACAGAAGTGTGTTGCAAGCACGCGGAGGAGTCGGCAGCCGCGGGCGCTGCGGTGAGCATGCTGCGGGTGAGAGAGAGAGTGTGTGTGTGTGACGTCAGCGTGCACCTGCAAAGGAAGCGTGTGAGGGGAGCGTGACATCAACGCGCAGCTGCGGCGTGACCTGCTTGGCACCGCTCCAACACCTGTGGGGAGGTGAACGTGTTTCGGTGCGTTCATACGGATGCACGTACGTAAGGCGTTACACACATGAGTCGAAGAGCTGATTTGGATCTAAAAAATGTATAACATTCTGTACATGTTCTATATCAAGCGGAAAAGAGACTTTTTAGCGGAACAAACGTCGCATTTCGATTGAGCCAACATCCTAGATACTCACGTGCTGTGCAGTGTCAGCGCGCGTTTAAGAACGCCAGAAGGCCGAAACTTCCGCAGCCACGCTCTCCTGCCACGTCCCTAAAAAGCATATAGCGATTTCAGGGTGGTAAACACGTTATATTATTATTCTTTCTGGAAAAAACCAGCGAGCGCACAGTGGACAACGTGGGGTATAACCACCCATAACATGGACGCTAGAAGAGCCCGCGTGATTAGGGCATCATAAACATTCCTGTGTTCAGTGCGAACAAGACTACCACGATACTGGTATGTCAGAGAAAACAAATACAGTGTAAGGAAGACAAACAACATGGCAACCTACATGCGATCCACACGATAGAATCACGAAGGGCAACCTACTGCACGACTACGTCGCAGTGATTTGTATAGTGATATCTGGGTCTGTATTAGTTGAAGCGCTGCAAACTACAGGACGAAGAAGTGGACCCAATGAACGCGTACAAGTTGTTTTCAGTGCCCCTAACAAATTTGGAAAGACTTGTGCTGACGTTCACAATAAAGTTGAAAAAAAATCCTACCTCAAGCACGAAACGCCATAGTTAGTTTGCGCCATGCTTGTTCGGTGTTGCCTATAATATCCCTGTGGCCCGTGGACTAGTTTACGTCGGACTGTCAGCCCACTGCCTTAAAACCCGCCTTAAAGAGCATAACAATGATCTTAGTGCCCATTATGTGTTACATTTAGCTTCCCACTTTATGGTTTGAAAGTGCACGCCTTTTTTATATAAAGCTACAGTTATTTTTAGGCGTAGAGAGGACACATTGTGCAAAGTAATTTGAAACACCTTTTATTATTAACAATGTGGAGATCTGTGTCAACTCTCCTTCAATGGCGTTATCGCGAACCGAACTCAGTTTTCTGGAGGTGGGGTAGATATATGCTTTTTAGATTTTGCCCCCATTGTCATACCATGTTACTGCCTATCTGGTCTTAATACGGTAAAATTGTTTACAGATCGTGGTTCCTTGTGTTTTTTTTTTCTTGCCTTTGTACATATTGCCAAATTACAGCCTGGCAGTGATTGCGCTATTCGTTTGGGTCCCTTTATTTTGTGTTTTCTTTTTATGTTTCTTCTAATAGACCTTCTGGTTGAAGATTTCGTTATTCTCACTTCTTTGTCCTGTAGTTTGCGCTCTTTAACCAATATTAAACATATCGACTAGCTCCATTGTCGACCTTGCTATTCAAGTGTTTCCTAGCGCATGCCACTCCCATTAGGACAAGTGGCAGGCTGTTCATATCTCACTACCATTTCTCTCTATCTCTCTCTGTACATGTAGGTAACATTGCTGTTGCACGGCAGCACCGACACGGCTCAAAGTAGGCTTACCTGTGTAGTTCGTCCATTCAGCAGTTTCCTTAACATTTCCTTGGGAGGAATTAACACGACCTGAGTTTCGTGCACCTAGGCCAAAGAAAAGGATAATACCGCTCTCGTTTGCCTGTTGTTTTATCAGCGAAGCCATATTTAGACGAGATTTTCATGAAAGGAACTCGTCACAGACCACAAACGGGTGTGTGCCCGACCATTTGGGTGAATTTCACACTGGATATTTGTTCCCACCACTCCCTTCACTGACTGCTCCCAAAACTCCCCTCCAGTGCGCACTCTTATACCCGCTACTCATCGCGCTTAATTCCACTTCATTCTACCCTACAGAATGGTAAATCTCACTTCATTCAACGAACTAAAATAAATTGCCAAACGCAGGCTTCTTTGTAAGCCACCGCCTTCATTGTTTCATCAGTGCCCGCCAAGCGAGGCTGACATAATGTTTATTTTACCTTAAGCACTTTGTGTCATCTACCCTCTCTTCTATTAATTATTGTCGTCAGATGCTTCTTGTGGGTTTGTGAAAGCAGACATTTCTTATCAGCATTACAGCTGATGTGCGTCGTTGCTTAAAAGTTGCACGAGACAGCTTTCTTACGTTAACGAAAAAGGCTTACCTAAAAAACGTTTGAACAACCAATAACAATGTGGTCATATCCCTTCGGGGACAGTACTTTTACATCCAGCACGTTTAGCGAGTTAACTTTCGGGAATCTGGTAAAGGGCTGGAACATCGCCGAACATTGAACGAGTGTGGCAGCTTGGGCTAGTTGGTATGGCATGACGATAGTTATAGCGCGAAAACAAAACGACGACACAGAGACAAGAAAGACACGAAAGACACGAGCGTTGAACGAGTGCTTCGTTTGAAACGCACGTCGCCAAAATGTATCAACGTAGCCTCAGATTTTTGCCTTCATCAAAACAATTATGGTAAGGAACTACAGAAATTGGGCTAAATGCAATGTGCAGCCATACTTATTAGTGAGAACGTTTTAGCGAGAGCCATGCGTGGATGTTACACTGGACAGTGTAACGGCAAGCGTGCTTTTTTGGTAAACAACCCTGCAGTGAGGCAGAACCAATTGCACTATGCAAGACGTATTTGCTGTTGGAGACACGAATCCAAAAGAGTGAGATTTTATTAGAAGACAGGTAGGTCGGCCTGAGCTAGTGCGCTCTAGCCTGCTATTCCAGACTGGGGATAAAGGAAGGATGGAAAGGAGGATGAAGGATGATGGCGGGGACAGGAGAAGGCTCTTGCACTTTTATTCAATTTTTTTTTTCAATTCTTGCACTTTCAGACATTGTAGTGAACTTGATTTCAATTGATAACTATCTCACTCACGCTCACTCTTTCCGTCCTTACTTCGCTCTCTATCTCTACCTTAGGACTCGTTTAAAGTAAGCACGTTTTCTTTTTTGTCAAACAACATAGCGCTAAAGCAGAGCCAAGCTACCGAAAAGAGCTAGCTTGGTATTTTCTGCCGTCAATCCTGTCAAATGGTTCACATGCTGCATTCACACTAAGGTTGTGAAGACTAATTCAGCCACAAACACTTTTGGAAGTAGTTTGTATTTGTGTTATCAACGCGACAGACAGACAGACAGACAGACAGACAGACAGACAGACAGACAGACAGACAGACAGACAGACAGACAGACAGACAGACAGATAGACAGATAGATAGATAGATAGATAGATAGATAGATAGATAGATAGATAGATAGATAGATAGATAGATAGATAGATAGATAGATAGATAGATAGATAGATAGATAGATAGATAGATAGATAGATAGATAGATAGATAGATAGATAGATAGATAGATATTCCGTTGAATGTTATTTATTGACGAAACTTGTGATCTCACACCAGTAACCTACGCGCTGCGATGGCGGTACCACCGGGCAGTGAAGCACCAGATGTCTCGGGGTCTCGACTCTGCTCGCAAGAGCCGCGGACGTGTACGGAATCGGAAATCAGTGACACCGGGATGAACCACGTACCAGAGCCGCCATGAAGGAGGCGGTGGCAGATCGACCATTGGGGTTGCCGCCGGAACTTTCTTTCGCGCTGATATAGCACCCGGCCGCCGGTTTTATGCTGGCGCTCGTACATGTGTGCTCTCTCCACATCTCTTCTTTTTTCATCGGACAACCTCCTTTTTTTAAGAGCCTGTTTTTTTTGCCTTTTCTCTCTCGCTCTTTTTCTGTCTCACGAGACAGCTAGCCTTGCAAGCTGTAACCGGTTCCGAAGGCTCAATGCGGCTTTAAGTGTTAAACTGAATCTAGTCGCCAATGACGTCCACGGGTAGCATTGTGTGAGACACTCTTTACGAACTTACAGATTCAACGTTTTCTTATTTACGTACATTTTTTTCTGCACTGGTACTGCACGCAGCTAATGACACACATTTCTTTTCTTTTTTTTGACATTGCAACAGTGTTCATCAGAGCTAGTCAGTTCATAGCTGACACTGGTTCGAGCAGTGGACCTAAAAGCTAGGTGCAAAGATGAGACAGTCAGGGCTGTCACTGCAGTATTGACACCTGTAATCTTGTTTCACTGTGCGCTCCTTAATAAACTACCATATTCTCACAACCACCAAAAAATACTCAGCAGTAACTGGAGCTGTTACTGTTTTTTTCTTTTTTGTTTTTACAACTGTTTTTTTCTTTTTTAATGCGAATGTACTTCTTGGTCGGTGCTATATCAGGCGTCCGGCGGTGTCCGCGCGCCGGCAAGTGCTATCTATCCACTTTCCTTCCCTCTCCCTTAGCAACAGCTGCAGGCGCGCGTGCTTATTCTCACCCCTAGCAACTGAAGCAGGTGTTGCGGGCTCAGTGGTGGAGAGTGAGTGAAGAGGAGGAGCGCACTCTAGTGTGTGAGGGCGCTCGCATCACGGGAGCTTGGCGGAGCTCCCGCGTGTGTGGAGGCAGTGTAGAAAAGGGTAGGTGCAGTGCTTCGACGCTCCTTTTCTCACCGTTCGCCCTCTCTCCTCCCTGCACCGCAATCTCCTATCCGCTTGCTCCTGCGTATAAATAGAGTGAAACTCGCGCCTCACTGCCGACTCTTGGGTGGCTGTTGATTGTGGAAATAAATGGCTACGGTACAAATCCTTGTCTCATCATCAATTTATGCCATTGACATTACTACGCCGTGTACTGTGTCGCAAAAAATGCATTCGCATTTTCTCACGATTCCCTCCGGAGAGGTGGGGGCATTTTTTCTGACATTATTCTATAGCTTCTAACGAGTGACAGCAGTACTAAGAACTTGTCTTCACTGAAAATCGTCGGGCGTTACGGCTATACTGTTGTTTTGAATTTGTGCCTCGCGGGCCCTATGACAATGCCGCTTAAGTACAATACTTACGGCATTAAGAGACAATGGAGCATCTAAATTCGACCCATACATTAACACCAAGCCGTGTCTGCCTATTTATTGCCAATTAATGAAATCATTTATTCGACCTCTCACTTCGCCCTTAACAAAGGTACACCTGCACACTCTGAGTTCGGCCATGAACCACGGGGTCAGGTGTATTATTAACATAGTTTTCTTTTTTTGCAAAGCACATAAAATGAAAGTAGGCAATTCGTTGGACGCGATTTCTTAAAGCTGGTAAAGGAGACTTATTGGGTAATGTGAACTGGCACCTTCTAGCGAATATATTTGCGTTCCTTGTGCCTTCGTCTTTTTTACGCTGCTGCTTTAGCGATTCATCAGCGTCAGCATCATGACTACGGCCACCGAAATGACAAAAGCCTCTCCCATATCCTTCCAACCAACCAAGCCCTGTGCTTGATGCTGTCACTTTATACCCACAAACTTTTTATTCTAATCTTACCACCTAACCTTGTCTCCCTCTGGCGCATTCGTCTTTTCTGGGAATCCAGTCAGTTACCCTAAATAACCAGCGAGTATCTTGCCTACTAACTAGGTGCCCCGCCAATGCCCATTTCTTCTATATTTCGACTACAACGTTTTTAACACTCGTTTGCTCCCTGGCCCACTCTCTTTTTTTCATGTTTCTCATGGCTACATCCTAACTATTTTTACCCATCACTTCAAAGTGAATCGAGTAAGCGCGGACTTAATATCGTCGACCTATGTTAAGTCTCTAGCCGGGTGAAGATATTCTTTCATGATGAAACAAGCGTAATAAGCACGAAGACTTAGAAAGGACACCGAAGAAAGCACTTACTAGGAATGGAAAATTTTTATTGCCGAAAGAACACTCTTATACATGAGTACCACGCATGCATGTCACCACAAACCACCTTTATCATTACAAAATGCGTGAGTCAACGAAAGACCACTATGACAACAGATGGAATACGGTAGGTAAACACGTGTTAAACCCTCCAAAAAATGATGCACGGTGGTTAATTTACGCTGTTTGTGAAAGTAGCGGTGGTTTGGGGTTTACATTTTATGCATGTATAAAAGTGTTCTTTCCGAAATAAAAAAAATTCCATTGCTGGTAAGCCCTCCGTGCGGTGTCTTTTTTTAAGTATTCGTGCATATTGCTCTTGTTTCATCATGAACTTTAACTAACATACCCAACTGGCAGTCATCCTAAAGGCTATTCTTTCTTAGACAGTTATAGTTTACCGGACTTAGCGAGATAGCGGGATCGAAGTGCGCATGCGAAGTAACGTGCGTAAGTCACCGTATTGCTCACCGTACGAACAATATTTTTCAGATTTAATGCTAGCGTGTCATCGTGGTTTACGTAGTGTACGTGAAACATGGTGGTGCTTTCGGATGAGTTAGCATTGTTTTTGAGATAGCTTGCCATTTTGAACGCCTCTAGGACCAGCTAGAAGATCGATGTAAACAAGTTGGTAACGTAAACATTTTAGCTTTGGGTGCGTGATAAAAAATTTATTTACTTTGATTATTGCTAAAAAGAAACTTGTAATATTGCCTCGCGCGGTGACACAGGGATTAATTCTTGGTCTTTTTTCACTGTTCTTTGGGGTTGATACCCTCTTCCCCACCTCACCCGGTAAAACTGCCGGACTTTAAGTCCATTCATTCATTCATTCATTCATTCATTCATTCATTCATTCATTCATTCATTCATTCATTCATTGTTCTGTAATTTATTCACCCTCCAATAGGTGGCGCCATCATACCAGCTGGGGCACGTAAATCACGTAAACGCTCCCCCGCTAAACTATAAGGTGCGGTCCACAATGAACATTTGTGGCACAGTAACGCTATTCCTTTACCTCCCGCTATCACGCTAACGGTCAACTCTGTCAACTGTCTATTAGCTTTCTTTTCCTTTATGTTATCACTTCTACATATATATACAGTGAAACAATCAACTTCATCTCTCTGCATTATTTCAGGTTTTGTTCACCCTCATGGTTTATTTCACCGTTAGGAACCCTGCATAGGGTTTCACATGAGTACAAAGTGTAATAAAAGAACAACGCTTGGTTGCTATTGTTGCGAAGCGCGCCTCCGACGACGTTACGAAGGGCGCCACGAATATCACCGCAGCAACCACTGTTTACGAACGACGGTGACGCCAACACGGTCCCGAAGACGCCACTTCTTCGAATTCCACCGGAAAGGTCACCAGTCGTTTGGTAGCGTAGTTTTCTCAGCTCGCGACTGCTTCTGCGCAGAGCTGATAGACGAGCGGACGAGACGACGGTGAGTTAAACAAGGTTTATGTACAGCATATATACAGAGGCGTTACTAATTCGGCACTGGGGCTGACAGCTTAGAGACCCGAAGAGCCGAGCTCTCCTCTCTAACACATAGGTCTGCTCTCAAATGGGTCTGCTAACACATAGCTCAACTCTCTATCACATAGCTCTCTTCTCTGACACACAGCTCAACTCTCTATCACATAGCTCTCTTCTCTGACACACAGCTCAACTCTCTATCACATAGCTCTCTTCTCTGCCACACAGCTCAACTGCGACACACATGTCTGCTCTCACATAGGACTGCTAACACATAGCTCAACTCTATATCACATAGCTCTCTTCTCTGACACACATGTCTACTCTCCAACAGGTCTGATAACACATATCTCAACTGCGACACACACGTCTGCTCTCACATAGGACTGCTAACACATATCTCAACTCCCTGACACACATGTCTGCTCTCACATAGGACTGCTAACACATAGCTCAACTGCGACACACATGTCTGCTCTCACATAGGACTGCTCACATAGCGCTCTTCTCTGACACACATGTCGGCTCTCACATAGGACTGCTAACACATAGCTCTCTTCTCTGACACACATGTCAGCTCTCACATAGGACTGCTGCTCGCGACGCGCCGCAGGGTTTCTTTTATATGCGCCGGGTGGATTCTTTGAATAACAAAATGTCCAACCAGAAGCGCCGCTGGTCGTGAGGTCAGACTCCTCCAATGGGGTCGTCGCTGAGCCGCGTCATTCTTTCTCACCGAATCTGGAGAGGCTGCGCTGCAGGTGGCTGAACCCAAGGACGAGTGACGTCGCCGCGCATTGCGTCAGACCCGCCAGACAGGAAGGCGCCGGTTGTTTACTCGAAGGGCTCGCTTGCTGAGGTGACTCACTGCACGTGCGCGCCAGAAAGGCGCCGTCGCGTGATGACGCCGTTAAGTTGTTTATCGCGTCAGGCGGGCTCGCGTGCTGACCTTGACACAGATTTCTTTTTTCCGAGGCACGGACATTCGCTGTGGACTCGAAGGCATAACACTATCCAAATAATAAATGTGATATGAAATACCCAAACACGAAATTGATTCAAGATTTTAAAATGGAAACATTGCAAGTGAATACGGCTGGAAAGTATTATCAGCACGTTTTCATTGTTGATGTCAGTAAACCGTAGTGTGATTACAATGGCATCAGTCAAGTACAAAACAGCACTACAAGCACCAGTCAATGTGTAAATTAAGAAAATACAACAATAACCTCTCTACTTTCTTTTTGGGCCAAGCCAAGTCTTTCATTTTTCTCAAGAACTGAACGTTTCAAAATTTTGAGCTGCCAAAGCAAGATACACGTAGATAAATGACAATGAGAGTGACATAGTGAACAAGAGAGATAACGAGGCGTAAGTAGGAAAGGCATATAAGTCCACTTGGAAAGGTATACTTGACTTCGCAATCTTTCCATCGTTTCCTTTTTCGCCAACACTTTATAACTTTCACTTTCTAACTCGTTCCTCATGCCACCCTTCATGTGGGGTATCAAGCAGGATAAGGTGTAGTCTGGTTAACCACCCTGCCTCTGCTTCAATTTTTCTCTGTCCCCTTTTCCATCTACAACATGGCGGAAAACCTACCCGAAGCTGAAAGAGCAAACTGCCTAGAAATGGAGAAAGAGAGGCCACATGCGTCCACTTACTAGTGAGGGCACTCGACGCCCAATACAAAAAGCTCTGACCTCTTGCTCCATACAAGCACTCGGACGAGCATGTCTCTAAGCTCGCGAGAGCTTCGCTGTTTGCGCACACCGTATTATAGCTCACACACAGCCCGAGCGCGCTGTGGCGCAAAGCGATCGTCTGCAATTCGCGAAGGATCTTCTTCCGCCAAGGCGGCACAGCGTAAGACTCGCGAAACTACGCGATGAACTGAGAAAAACGCAAAATAACTCGAACATTAGCCAAACGGAACAAAGAAAGAAAAACTAAAGCCTGAATCGAGCGACCTTAATAAAGAGAGGCCAGGTCATCACACAGGGCACAGCCCTGCAAGCCCGATGAGGAACTCAACAAGTCAGGCTCTGCGAAGGTAAAACCCCAATTATCTTGCGCAGGAGAGGAACTCATTGACCATTGCTCGCTAGGGGGAGGGCGAAAGCAAGGGGAGGTCTTAGCGCAGCAGCCAAGTGACGGGGCTTAGCTTTTGAGCCTGCGTCGAACACCGAAAAAGAAAGAAAGAAAAAAGCCGAACAAAGTTCGACAAAACCAAGAACACAAAAACATAGCGAGTTGGAACGGTGCTCAAAGGAGGCTCTCAATTCAGCAAGGGGTTATTAGGCACGAGGTATAGGCGTAAGAGAGAATAATGAAAAAAGAAATGCTGGCGGCAAGCTCATCTTCCGTTCCGCCGTGCCAGCGATCTGGGAAGCGGCGGCGGGGACGAAATACGAAGGGCAAAAAACGCGAGAGCTGTTGTTCAGCCATCTCGAAGTAGTGTTTCTTGGCCGTATAGCGCGCTGCGAGTGTATCGACTTTTTTTTCATCATTACTTCTGGTTGGGCGAGAGGTTCGCGAAAACGAATATTGAGACCGCGAGAAGAAGTCCATATTCCTACTTATTACGCGCGTAGAGCCGAACTCTCATATAGCGAGCACACCGATAGACGGGTTCGAGAAAAGCCGATGGCGACATGCTTCGCAGCTCTCGCACAACCGCCCTCACCTAGCTTTCTGTTCTTATGTTTCCTCGTCCACTTTTCTTTCCCTCATTCTTCTTTATTTTGGCGGGAATTTGGGGAAAGGATTAACTCTACGGCTCAGACATTTTTGACGACGTGCTTGCCTCGCCGCAACGATGGCAGAGATCTCGCCAGCGTTTTCGACGTACGTTAGGTAAAATATCTTTTTTTTTTTGCTTTATACTAAAGTTTTGATGATAATATCCGGGACTTTACATTCCGAAACCACGATATGATGCGAGAGACGCCGTAGTCGAGGGCTCCGGAAATTTCGACCATCCGGTGTTCTTTAACGTGCACTGAGATGGCACAGCACACAGGCCTCCACCACTTCGCCCCCATCGAATTGCAACCGATGGGGCCGGAATCGAACCCGTGACCTTGTGTTATAAATTTAACGTGACTGCGTGGGGTATGGAAAAAACGTGGATATTGTCTTTATCGCAGCACTATTAAAGCACGAGAAAGCGAGAGCAGGGAAAAACAAATTCAATTAGCTTTTTTTTTGAAATCTGATGTAATAGATTGTCGGACTATAGTTCGCACATTGCCTTAAGGCAAAATATATATCTAGCCAAAACAAGCAGCGCAGGAAACAGTGGAGAATACAAGAAAACGACTATTATTAGTCAGTTGGTAGCAGAAGTGCTTTTCTATCTGAAGTTTGAAGTTTATTTGAAGTTTGAAGTTTATTCATGATTGAAAGTATGCATCACCTATTTACTGGTTGAATGGGAAGGGCTGGTGAAAAAGCAACTGAATGTCTGACAGGGCATCAATCCCTGCCTTGCCCACAATAATGCATAAAACCCGGTATGTACCCACATCTATGTTAAGCATAATTACATAAATTAAATACAGTGGGAAAATACGATAGTGAAAATTTTCGTCGTTGTTTCCTGTCGTCGTTTGTTATGGCTGTATTTTATTTCTTTATTTCATGTAAAGCATTGTAGAGTAACGAGACTGCTGTTTTTGGAACCAGTTCTAAGGGTCACCTTCAATGAAAAAACAAACATTTATTTAATAATCAAGATTAAAGAAAGAGCACCAAGTAAGCAAAAGTACGCAACAAACACTGTTATTTGCACAATAATTGAAATGGATTATTCATTAGTATATCAGTTAATTTTGAAAAAAAAAATACTTCATTAGGAAGCCGTGACATGCTTCAAGAGGGAAGTGGAGAGTGAACAGGCCCCGGACTAGCTAGAGTTGTCTCAATGTTTTCTCATGTTGGCACTGCCAGCTAATTTCTGTCGAAGAGTGGCTGACGTTGGCTATCATTTGACCAATGCTGGCTATGATTCTAATATTTGGCTAATTTTGGTAGATGACGAATAGTGCTCTTGGTGCATTGCAGGTACCGCAATTCTTTACTGTACGCGAAAGTGTCCCTTAGGAAAATTGGGTGAATTTTAACTCAATAGCGGTAAAGAAACCATTGCGCAGAAATCCCGGCGTCGGCATCATTGGTTCTGAGCGAAAAATCATCATCATTGCGTGATCGAGAAAAAACAAATCACAGCATATCCACGGAGTGAATAATGATGAGTGGGGCGAAGCGTCCATCCATTCATCCTTCCGTGCATCCATCCGTCCATGCATCCATCGGTCCGTGCATGCGTCCGATCGCGTTCGAGAATTCAGACGGCACGCGGGTAACACCGACGAGACGTGAGCCAAAGAAGCCGAGCGCAAGCGTCTTCAACGCGCCCAACGCTCTGCTCCGTCCATGCCCCGCCAACGATCCGCCACCTACGGTGACTATCCAAGAGTCTGAAGGAGGCACTCGTTTGTGCACTCAGGCAAAGCGCGCACAACAGCAGCCAATAGTAGAGTAGCGGTACTTCAGAGAGTAACGGTAGAGTAACGCCATCTAAGAAATGAGACGAGAAATGATCACCCATTTCTCTTTCTCGTCTCTTCTTCTCTCGGTTACGCGTGACTAGTGACAAGGTTAAACAATATCCAGCTTCGCCCCTAAAATGCAAATAAGGTAAATAATAAAAAATTCTGGGTCGGAGTGGGGTTCGAATTAGTGTCGTTTGAGGGGCGAGAGGGTGCTCTACCACGCAGTCAGTCCTCTGTTTCTGAATGCTGTGAAAATAACTTTATCTGCTCGGACATGCAGTGAAAGTAACAGTCGTTCTTTACAAACACATGCGTCCTGTACACATGCTTCGCAATACAAGATGAAATATCGCCGTAATAACGCGTGGTACAAGCGTACATTGCCATCGGGCGTCAGAAGATGAGATTATCATAATGACTTCATAGTTTCAAGCCAGTCACCCACTACAAAAGGCGCACACGTTACTGCCCTGGTGATGTCACGTAGTGCGTACATAGCAAGATTGATAAGATTGATTGAATAATTGATATGTGGGGTTTAACAACTCAAAACCACCACATGATTATGAGAGATGCCGTAGTGGAGGGCTCCAAAAATTTAGACCGCCTGGTGTTCTTTAACGTGCACCCAAATCTGAGCACACGGGCCTACAACATTTCCGCCTCCATCAGAAATGCAGCCGCCACAGCCGGTATTCAATCCCATGACCTACGGGTCAGCAGCCGAGTACCATATCCACTAGACCAACGCGGTAAGGCAAGATTAATAAGATTTCATACACTAAGTGTTTGAACTATGCACTAGGAACGGAATGTCGCTATCACGTTCAACTCTTAAAGGCGAAGCTAAGGGTCTGCCAATGTGTTTTTTTATATTAAACTTTTTCATCGTCCTTTTTAAATACATTGAAACATTCTAAAATGCCGTTACAGAGAGCGAATGAAAACTAATACCCGAGAGGGAAACCGTAGGTACTGAAAACATTCTCCTATGACAGCCGGAACTCGAAATTCAAGCTGAAATAATGATCGAAAAAAAAATTCCGATGATCACTACCTAGAGCGAATTATGTGCGCATCTGTCTAGGTGTTTTAATTTTGCGCTAATAAGTAGGGGTGAATGCTGCTGCTTCAGTGGCGCGTACCTCTGGATTTTGGCTGCGGTGGCGTCTCTACACGGACAGCTCGTTTAGCAGGAGCGGCGTACGACGCATTACCACCAGTTGCGTCGTTCGTTGTTTTGAAATAACTGACTGCGACAATTTTGTATATAAGTAGACAGTTTACAATAGGAAGAGAACATCGTGAGTAGCATGACTGGCGCGGAATATATGGCACAGCCTGCTCAACACTAACCTCCGCTAACGGATAGCGCGTGTGCGCGTTCCACAACAGCCTACGCACGACGGCGCGCATGACTGTGGCGCCGCGGGTGGCCGCCCCGGAGCCTGCCATCTCGTCACAATGGCCTCCGAAAAAGCCGGAAGCGCGCCACCAACTAATCTCGGAGGCCATGTCGTCACTGTCGCTCCCTCCTCTTCGCTTCGCCGTCTTTCATCTTTCGTAATGGTTCTCGTTCGCTCTCTTTATTCCTCGTTCGTACTATCAGTTGTGCCGATGTCAACGCTGCTCAACATAGGAACAGACACCGAAGAGCTCCACTATAAAAAAAAATCCAGTCCGGAAAACAGGCACGAGTGGGTTCTTTACCATGACACCAAAATTTCCTCGTAAGTATGGCGGCTTTTGTCAGTCCAAGGCTGAAAGCCACTCCCCTTAGCGAACTCATTAATTACGGACACCACGAGGGCAAAAAAAGCACACAAATCGGGAAGGAAAACGCATGTGAGAGACATTACTTTGAGGGAGCTTACAGATGAAGCTTTCGGTGCAACCGAAGAAAAAAAAACATTTACTTTAGTGATGACATGGACTAAGTAATAGACGAGCTCCGAATCTTGAGGACGTCATAAACTTTTTCGCGTTAAGTTAATTCAGTGTTGTACGTGTCACTGAAATCTCGATAACATCTTTCCTTGCGGTCACTTTTTGCTTTCTCGCATCTCCCGGACATGGCATTCCCAATTACAACTTCACCTCGAAAGCTTCCGGCATTAGAGCCTCGCCTGTACCGGAGATGCGACCAAGCAACAAACAAACATAAACACATTGATTCGTTTTCAACATCCACAACGAGTATGCATAACACCATGCAATCGCGAGATCATGGCGTACCGATCATATTCACTAACGAGTTTCAGAACACCGCCCCCTACGGGAAGAAGGAGTGATCATCTCTGAGAGGTTACACGTCACTTTTGCTGGAAGTCCAATGATGATCCTCATCTCCGCAGCGTACGTGCCATGACGACCGCCCGGTATGCATAAGAGACGCGGATACCTTTCCACTTGCTCGCCATGGTTGACTGAACGAGAAATCATAACCCATCTCTATTCTCTTTTTGCCCTCTTGCCATGACCACGCTTTTTATAGATTCCCGTCTAAATCTGTACCTCTCTCAAGCGTTCCACTTCTCTCTCGGCTGCTTCTATCTCCGACGCTCAATCGGGCGATATCACTAGAACGCGAGAGTATCGACCTCCAGAACGCTCATCACTCTTCTTCCCTCACCCACCACCTCCCAAAACCCCTCCACGCATATACATATGCTGAAAGTCTTTGCGCGCCGAACTATAAGAAGGGTATTAGCGAAGCCCGGATGTCCCACCGCGGACCGACTAATTGCGATGAAATCGAGTAAGTAAAAGAGAAGGAATTCTGCTTGAGCTGTTAAGCAGAGAGGAAAAAATAGGCTGTGGCTGGCAAAAAAAAATATAATAATGAAGGAGGGGAAGAATAAACAACTGCCTCTTCACTGCGTCAACAGCAACAGAAACCACAAACTCGTGCTTTCCTGAGAAACAAGCATATGCGTGTCGTCGCATCGTCGTTGCTCCACCACGTCGTGATTACAAACGGAAACCCTTGGCCCAAACCCTTCCCTCACCGCGCTAGAAGCTTTGAGCAGAATGCTTGAGGAGGGAGAGCGAGAGAAACGTCGCTGCTGCGAGTGTTACTCAGGAATTATTACGCGTGGTCTGAGAGCGGCGGCTACGGTATCGCGGGCTAGTGAACAAGCTGCTTGGCTCCGCGCGCAAGCGCCGCCACGGTACGCGGACGTAAGGCGAGCGAGTGGCGCGACACGAGAGCATTCAGAGGGACGTGGCACAGCCAAGGTGACGCTCGGGCCAAGCGTATTAAGGCCGGTGCGCGTCATAATTACGCCGCGCGCGCGGCGACCTCAACATGGAGCTTGTGGAGCAGCACACTAGGAAGTTATTCTCTCCCCCTCTCACTGTAGTTCTCTCTCCTTTTCTCAATATCTTTCTCTTCATCCCTAAAAGAACACCTCCTCTCTCTTTCAACTCTCTCTTCTCGCAGCGCCGAAGTTGAGTTTTGCTTGCGTAGCGAGACAGTTTAGTTCGTTTACGGGAAGACGGCCTGTGCCGGGAAGTGAAAAGAAAGAAAAAGAGAGGACACACACACACGCAAAAAGAAAGCTTGCCCCGTGTGGGTTGTAATCTGCACTCCTAATGAAGGAACTCGCGCAATCTCCCACTTCTCGTTTTGTTTATATCTCGGCATTTCGCTCGAGTCCGTTTACGTGGTTAGCAAGGAACGGGCACAGCTGAAGTGGAAATCGTCCGGCGCACGCATATTTCTGTTTGCGCGAATTCGTTCTTTTCGCAGCGCGACGTCGCAATAACCGGCAGTTAAAGGAAACGTTGCTTCCGCCTTGCTCGAGTCCAGCTTAATTCCCCAATCGCCGGTTGTAAGTACGTGCCCCGCCAGCTTGCCGCGTTTTCCATCAACAGTAATGACAGAATGACGAAGCTTCGTGGGAGTCGGCATTTTGCGTGGTCTGTTGCTCGGGTGAATTGGGTTCCGAGATGCGACGAACGTCTATCGGTATGCCCTGGCTATACCATCATTTGATGCATACAGGTGCTACCGGATCGAGGTGCCCCTGATTACCGCTACAGGCACAGCGGATGTAATTACCGGCAAGCAATCGAGACACGCTCGAAACAGGTTGATTACCACGGTTACCCAAGTTTAGGAACAGGGCTTCCTATATGGAATGCATCGAAGAAGGCGCATTTCGAGAAACAGGGTAGGAGCTTGCGTGGGGCAAGTGGGTCGTGTGTATGAAGTTTGAAGTTTATTTCAGTCCTTCCTTGAGGTGCAGGGAGGGGTCAAAAGTCCAGAGGCCACGCTCCCATAGGAATACATGGGATAGTGGCTTGGGAACTTTTGACCCGCCGTGTGCATATATTTTACACAGCGTACTTTACACAGAGTATTCTACACAATCCTAATTCTTGAAGAATAGGGTAGGAGCTCACGTGAGGGTGTGTTGGGCGTGTGGATGAGGTTTGAGATACATGTATTTTACACTTTTAAGTACGCAACAAAACTGTTAAAAGGTCTCTGAAGACATCAGTACATTAATAACACTAAAGGCAACCACATGAAAAGAATGATCAACTTAATAAAGCATGAATGAACAGATAACAAGACGCAATGTATTATGACTGCAAGTGGTCGTTATTGTAAAACAATAAAAACATAAATTGATTGATAATTTATTGCAATTAAATCAAAAATGCTTTGTTATATAACATGTATTTATATGGGCGCCTGTATTAAGGAAGGGAGGAGAGTGGGATGATTCGAAATCATTCTTTAACGCGATAGCGTTCAAGAGCTCGTTTCGCAGAAATCCCGGAGTCGGCTTGGTTGGCTGTCAGCGAAAAATTCTACCTAATGTGCGACCGAAAAATCGAGAACGATGCAAGTAAAATTGATAATGAAAATTCCTGGGTCGTTTACGTGGCAAGCGGATGTTATACCATATAGCCACGAGTCTTTTTTCTCTTTTTCTTACATGGTACTTAATACAAATGTGGCTTATGTAAATACATAGCGTACAACATACATATGGTCATGTCGACAAATCTACAATGGACGTTACAAAGTAAATCTCATACAACACAATCTCTAAAGGGGTATTTGAGCAACACACGGCCACGAGTCTATTTGTGAAGGTGATGAAGAGGATGATGATGATGATGATGATGATGATGATCATGATGATGATGATGATGATGATGATGATTGATGATGATGATGATGATGATGATGATGATGATGATGATGATGGCGATGATGCCTCCACTATGGCCCTTGCCCACACAGGGGGATTGGCTTAGAATTGAGGATATGAAATTTAAGGCCTTTCAAATGATACGTTGTCTATTTGTGAATACAATTGAATTAACTTCCTCCGCTTGGCAATACAGTGAATGTAACTTCCATGCTTTGCAAAGACACGGGTCTGGTGTATACAATACATGCTTCACAATTCCATATAAATTATTGCCGTAATAATGCATGGTACAAGCTCGCATTACCATCGGGCGTCAAAAGATGTGATCATATAAATGACTTTGTGGTTTTAAAGCCGGTAACCCACTACAAAAGGCACACACGTTAATGCGCCAGTCACCTTAAGGCCACGTGGCGGGTGCATAGCAAGTTCAAAAAAGTTTCATGCAGTGTACGAACTACGCATTAGGAACAGAATATCGCTGCCACGTTCAACTCCTAAAGATGATGCTTTAAAGTCTCCTAATTTTTCAGGGAGTGCCCGTATATATCTTGATGTACGGAGGATCCAAGCATTCTGCACCTCACGTGGCTTTCTTTGCAATGCCTCCGAAACCGCAGTCCTCCATTGACCAAACAAGGACGTCGTGTATTGACGTGATCAGGTGACATCGCGACGTGACATTATAATGACGTCACAAAATCTTGCGACTTGTGACGACATTGTGACGTATAAGAAGACAACATCACGTGATTATGGCTTTGAGGGCGAAGCTCTTTAGGCTCTCACGATGTCCTACCGTTATCGTCCAGGCTCGCCGTCATCCTCAGTCGATGCGCAGATGCGAAACATGCGTTCGCAATACATGCAGTGTACAGAGTGTACACAGCGTGCATATGGTTCAA
This sequence comes from Rhipicephalus annulatus, assembly GCA_013436015.1. Lineage (NCBI taxonomy): Eukaryota > Metazoa > Arthropoda > Arachnida > Ixodida > Ixodidae > Rhipicephalus > Rhipicephalus annulatus. The sequence goes on along the minus strand of WOVY01016030.1, from coordinate 218,206 downwards.
AAACATTTTCATAAAAGTTCTTCATATTGTTCACCATTTCGTCAACAGAGCTTCACTCCCTCATCAGCATTCACTTCGTGTATCTGCAGCTTGTTTTGTTTTTGCACCCATCGTGCTGTCACCGGCGATCAACTTTTGCGTTTCATAAGCCATCTCAGGCTTTCAGCTCAATGGCCGTCTTTGTTTGTTTTTCTTTTAAAAAAATGGTGCGTAGATTGGCCAAAAAAAATAGTTGAAAGTTTGGAAGGTGATTTGAGAAATTTCAGGAGACTTAAAAAGGAAAATTGAAAACACGCCCTCCACACTGCCCTCTCCTTCTTTCTCGTAGTTAAAAATTTTCATGTTCTTCTTGTTGTCCACCGGTAGTGGGCTGGCGGCATGATTCCAGAGACTAGTGAAGGAGCGAGCGAGAAGCTGCCGAGGTCGACGAAGAGGAGGTAGCCGAAGGAGAGCTGGTCGCCGCCGCCACCACGGCGTCGTCCGAGGAGCACCTTCTGCGTCGTCGGCGCAACCTCCGGGTTCGGGTCGACGACCATGTGCTCAGGACCTCGCTGCTCTACATATGCGGCTCCTGCCTCGTGCTCATCATTGTCTTCCTCATGCTGTTGCCCGGTCAGTAACCAGTCGCCGCTCGAAGCGCTTCTCTTCCAGAAAGCGTCTCTAAAGGGACGCTATACACACCAGCTCTGAAGATACGACGAACGAGCGCGTTCATTCTGTGCCGGCATTTCCCGTCTTTGCGGCATAATTCGTGACACCGGCTGTACGTTCGCGTGAAGTCGGGACGAAGTAAGCTCTCGATTGGTCAATATACGAGAGAGATTTGTTGCGGGTAGTTGCCCACCCTGCTTTGCCGTGCAGAAACACGCCCGGTCTGCCTCGTCTCGCATCACTGTCGTGCACGATGAACTGATTTCACTTCGTTTTCTGCGCCTGCGACTGCGCAAGCGGAGGCAGAAGCGTGTTGTCGAAAAGCGCGAAATACTGACTGGCTCGGCGCGCAGTGCTGACATTCCACGTGTTTCACGAAGAAATAAGTGTCTAGGAGGAGATCGCTCTTGTGGGAAGGGCAGCGAAAGCGAGAAAGAAATATACTGCCTCGTCTTCGAAGTCGGTGTGGTTTAGGGGCCCTTTAAGAGGCCCTTAAAGCACGTGCAATATTGTTTGTAGCTTTTCAAGCAAACGAACGCACTGAAAGCAGAACTCTTAAGATGCCGAAATCTTTCAGCGGTGAGATACGGGAGGTCAGTGCAGACAGGTTAAAAGAAAATCATCAGGCCTGTGCTGCACACTCAGTGCAGTCGCATCGAAAGTTTGCTGAGTGGCCTTTGTAAAACCCGTTGTAGAGTCTATTCGAACGATTACTATACGAGTATACTGTCGCAAGGTACTCACTACGCCATGAATCATTTTTAATTTTGTGAAGTAAGAAAAACTAGCCACTATGCCATTACTCATCATTCGGCGGGGAATCGAGGTGTCCGCTACACATTGTGAGGCATTGTGCACACATCGTTAAAGCTGTGGATGAAGACAGTCAAATGCACAGGGGACCATGGGAGCATTTCACCGATCTCGTCCAACTACGCAGGTGCCCTGTTCAACTACCTGCGGCGCGTCAGCTTCCTTAAGGACGTGGTGGCCTCGGACCTCCAGATGGACAGTGAGGTGGCCCAACTGTCCTACGCGCATGGTGGCCGCGCGGCCTTTCTGGCCAGCGGGAACCCGGCCGTGCTGTGCCACCTGAACCTGAGCGCCTTCTCGAGGCCCGGCAACTACCGGTACACGGTGCACGACGTGCCTGTGGACGTGTGCACCCACGTGGTGTTCCCGCTGCACGCCCTGGACGACTGGTTCGACGACATGCTCAACTACGACGCCTACCAGCGGGCCCAGCACCCGACCCTGTACGGCAGCATGAAGTACCTCAAGAAGAGGAAGGCGATGCAGGTGAGCGCGCTTGTCTGCAGATTACTTCTCGGATAGTGTCTGATGTAGAGCGCATTTAGGATGGAACAGAGCGGAAGGACCACAACGCAAACGCAGTGCTAACTTTATTGTGGGAATTTAGCGCTGCGTTTGTGTTGTGTCTTCTGCTCTGTCCCGTCCTAGATGCGCTATAGTATATCAGATACTATGGATAACCAACAAGCCTGCCGTGCAACCTCATTTTACGGATAGGTTCTGCTGCTGCCCCGTCGGTCTGTTAACTGTGTCATTTTGCATCTTTATTTAAACGTACGGTAGATGCACACGTACGAAAACGGTTGCGTTGTTGCTTTTAGCGTTTCATGACGTTGTCAATTTTATGTAGCAATGTACAAAAATAAGGAAACATTAATTTAAAAACATCCCAAAATGCCACCCAAGGGTCTTGCGTACCATCTGTGCGCTACTCGGGACGTAGTAAAGTGCATGCAGTTGCTCTCACATTCGCCCAAGATGTCACGAAATCGAAAGTGATCTTTTCGCCCTCGGTGAATTGTATTCACGCTTCTCCCAATCGCCGAAAGATCTCTGCATGCAAAATGGTTCAGTACTGCCAACGTGAGCAAAGACACGGTAAGATTTCTGCGCCTCGCGTGCTTTCTGCCTCCGTGATCTCTGTGGTCACGTGGGTTTTCGGCGATACCTTGCGAGACCTTCGCGAGATACTTCGAGGCCGTAATCCCGCAAAATATCGCGCAAGTCTCGCGGACGGGACCGCCAGTACCGCCAGTTTGGGGTTCTCATTTTAATAAAATGGTGGACGCAAACATTTCGGCTCGAATTTCAAAGCTAGCGCTTGTAGCATTGGGGACATTAAAGGCGTGTCTGAGTGAATAGATCTTCTTTGCATGATTGGCTACGAACATTAGACAATTGATGCTGAAGTAGGACAGATATTTAAACACTTTAAACACTTTCAGAGCTTTCTAGAACTCGGGCAAATATAAAATATAGCTCATGTCTGTGCAGGCGCTGCGCCCACTTTAGAAAGTTGAGTCCTGTTTGTCTTTACGGTACTAGGAATTTCGTCACCATAACGCGAACCAAGAAGACCAACGCAGATCTAGGCTTTACATCCACGTTACAGAGTTCAGCTTGAGGTCCTGTTTGTCTTAAATGTTATTGTTTGACGTCTGCATAACGCGCACCTATGCGACCATCCCAATTTAGACGTTGGAATCAGGTCTTGCGACACTATAGTACGTATGCAAACGTACCCCATAAAATCCCACCTACAGCAGTGTTCTGGCGCGGACGAGGCAACACATCCGGTCGTGTAAAGACCGGCCTAATGGATTACCAGCCAAAAGGTGGAAGGTATAGCTATGGAAATTCACATGCATTTACTTATAATCGTTTTCTTGATGCTGATAGACACGCCTTGTTGCGAGAGATGATTTAAGCATACAAGCAGATTTTTTGTGATATACAAGAAAAAGAACAATGACTGCTTAAAAAAACATGATATATTCACAAACTGCAATATGAGCTGTTATTGTATCGCGAGATAGTACCCTGAGAAAGAATCTATACTTGAAGCAGTCACTGTGTACTTTGAAAGGTGGCGCATGTGTGCTGTTCCTGTGGCTTGCGTGATGTTACCTGCATCTCGATTCGGAAATACACTTTTAGTTTAAAGTGAAACCAATATGTGCCTCACTAAGCGTGGAATTTGACCATCAGCGTTGGTGAGTCCGGCATCAACACGAGTGATGCGAAAAATTCTCGTCACGTGATAACATCACCACGTGACGTCATAATAATGTCACAGATCGCCAAATTTAGTGACGTCACTCGTTGCGTCCCTGTGACATCAGATACATATAATGCGGCCTCACATGATGGCACAAAATCGTCGTCTTGGCCGAAGATGAGACACTCACAGAGGCAATGCAAAACCTAGTGAGATGCAAAAAGCTTGCCATGCCTCAGATCTTGGATATGTGGGGTTTAACGTCCCAAAACCACTATATGATTATGAGAGACGCCGTAGTGGAGGGCTCCGGAAATTTAGACCACCTGGGGTTCTTTAACGTGCACCCAAATCTGAGCACACGGGCCTACAACATTTCCGCCTCCATCGGAAATGCAGCCGCCGCAGCCGGGATTTGAACCCGCGCCCTGCGGGTCAGCAGCCGAGTACCTTAGCCACTAGACCACCGTTGCGGGGCGCCTCAGATCTTGGAGGCACGTTCGGTGCAGTGAGATAACATAGCTTTTTCGTTGGAGCCATCTAAGGCAAATGATAAGGGACCATGTCAGGTTTTTTAACGTGATTATGAATTACGAAGAAGACGTAGGTTTCTTCGTAAAACAAACCGCTCTTGGTCCGTTTTCTGGCTACTATAAGTAATGCAACGAACTAATTGACAAGGTGCTGGTATACATTGACGCGGAGAACGACGCCCATGGACGGCGCCACCTGCTGGACTGGATCTCGAGCGACATGAGCAGTGACCAGCTCTCCATGGTGTTCGCGCGAAACCTGGTCAAGTGGCTGCTCTCGAACCAGCTGCAAGGAATCGTGGTCGAGGGCATGTTTCCCGTGCCCGAGCCTGACCGCGCAGTCATGATACGGCTGCTAAAGAAGATGCACACGCTCTTCAAGCAGGTAATTTGGCCGCACCCAATGAGATGCATCTTTAAGTTAATTCCTGGAATACATTGCTAAGTGAAATCATTGAATTCCTCTTTGTGGATGACCCTACCACAAAATAAGACTTGTATTTTGATTGGACATAAGCTTTTTCATCAAGACATTCGAAATTCGTCAGGTGTCTTGCACGGGTGCTGCATTTCAGAGGTCATGTGCCCGTGCAGTCACAGAAAGTATACAGGATCATTAGAGTTAGCTGACGGCTTCTGGTTAATTGTTACTTGCTATCCAAAGAGCCCGTGAAGAAACTAGTTAAGAAAATTTAAAGGGAACACACTTGCTCGCTCCTGAATCAGGTTCACGAAGATGGAGGATATGCAGTGATCTCACGCCAGCAGAAGGTGTCGAGATATTTGAAGAACGTAGCGCTACGCTATGGTGTGAACGTCGTTTTTCAGCGCCTCCGAAAATCTCGCGATTGTGTGTTATGGTAATGAATGTTGGTGTAATGTTAGGAAATGTTAGGGAATGCTAGAGTAATGAACTGCTAGAGTTCAATCGCTTTGCTTGCTGTGTCGAGCACAGATAAGGTTTGTTCCCTGTGCATGTGCAGTGGTTTATAAATTTAATTTTTTTGTGCGCGAGTGAACGCGGTACAAACGGGTAGATGTGTAAAATATTCGACTAAAACAGTGCCTGCTAAAACTACTCTACAAATGGCTATTCTTACAAATGCAAGCACTCTAGGGGGGTTAAAGTACGTACCAATAACACCTGTCAACCGCTTCAGAACAAAACCAAGACTTTCTATCGTCGCAGGCACCGGTCCACTCGAGAACTGCATGAAGCATTCAAAGCATTGAAGACCAATACTATAAGTGGGGGTACAAGCGAGCATTCGGTATCTCTTTCTGATTGTGAGCTAAAATTTTCAGATGCTGCTTTATGACGTTGGTGTATGATTGTATGTTCAATTAACTTGATTCATCAAATCTGCACTGTATATACGCCATCTTTCAAATATTCAATGTTGCGTTGTGAGCCTGTGCGTGGCCTGTTGTGACCCGCTCCCACAATAGGTATGAATATAGTTGAAACGTTTATAAATAAACGAATAATAAGCAAGTACAAATGCCCAATTTTTTTAGCCTGAACGCGCAAGCATCATTGATTCGCTGCGGTGAAATGTAGGATAATAGACACGCGCGCTCGCGATAATCGCTCCTATTCAGCTGTCTTCTTCTAGGTTGTTTGAGGAACCGGAAAATATACTGCATCTCTTTAGTAATGTTATCATCACCCCTTTACCTATCTAAACGCTGCCATCAAGTTTCCAAGTGGTCGCGCTCGGTATAGATATGGTAGGACATGCATCTGCTGATTAAACTACGTGTGTGTCGGCATTTTTTTTTATTTTCTCGATAGGTCACGCAAAAATACCTACTGGAGGAAAAAAATATTTGCCACCACAAGCCATAAACTGCACTGAAAAGAAGGTGGCTTTCGACACATTCCTCATTACAGAGTTTCCTATAAATACACTCCAAGGGAACTAGTCTCCATGTGAGCTGGAACACATGGTGCTTCAGCGAGCATGAAAATGATCAGTAGTACACAAAGTTGTCTAATCTTCGTACTTTCGGCTCCATTTGGCTTCGCGTGGTTTGGAACTGCCTAGTCACGAGAGGGCGATCGGCAAATGTCAAGTAGTTGAATTTCGCCACCTTAACTTTGTAGGTTCACCAATTCAAATCGTGTCACGACGTTCACAACGATTCATTATTTTATTCGAAACAAAACCAAAACACAACAACAAACAAAGACACAAGTGCGTTTGAAGCCCGCAAGCAAGACGACTAGGCAAGTTCTTGCGCTACCCATCATTCCCATCATCGCTGAACGACCGCAGCGCCAGAGTCCCCTAGTCATTGTTTGAGAAACTCTTTGTTTGGTGTAACAATCTGGTAGGGAAAAACTGCACTAGAATTTTGACCACGCACTTACGCTCGCTTAGTTTGCCGCTGTGTTCCTCACACAACGCTTATTGACTAGGCTGCACTTATCGACTAAACACTCGCGTGTTCAGGGTAGATAGTGCGGCTGTAGAAACATTGTGTCACAGTTCACTTCGAATGTTCCTGATTATGATCAGGCCAATCTGATCCTCGTGGCTGTGATGGGGGAGAATTCCGAACTGACGCACCAGAAAGCGTTCGGCCAGCGGCTGAAGCCGTTCGTCGACTTCCTCGTCATCCGGAACCGGAAGGAGCACGCGACTCTCTTCAGCCAGGTGTTGGAGGGACTTCCGGATTCGTCCGCCACCGCCGACGTCCCTCCGCAAGCCAGCCTGTCGCTAATGGCGGTTCGCCAGGCGATCATGTCTGGGCTGCCTCCTAGGCAGCTGCTCGTCTCTCTCGAGATGGACACGGCCACGCTGCGCGTAGAGGCAAACAAGACGCTGCCCGGACATGAAGGACCACTGACTGGCACGCCTGGACTCCTGGCGTACTTCGAGGTGTGCGCTCTATTCAAGGTGAGCTGAAAGAAATTGATTGGTTAATAATTACTATTTCACTGACTGAGTAATATGGGAGCACGCCTGCATGCTGCTTAGTTTACGACCTTATCTAAGGGGAAGTCAAAAAAAAAGAAGACTGATGAATTAATCAACTCAATCTCATTTGCTTGGTAGATAAAAGAAAAAATTATCAGACAACTTGAGAGGTTGTGTCCCCTAAACGACATAATCCTTGTTAATGTAAAAGTTTGTTTGTTCATTCATCCACTCATTCATTGAGTGACTTATTTACCAATCCATAATGACATTTGCATGATATGGAGCGATACACTGTATTCATGGTGAGACTGAAATAATGATTGATTGATTGATTGATTGATTGATTGATTGATTGATTGATTGATTCGTGAGATGATTGTTCTAGAAGAGTGGCTTGTCGGGCAAGTTAGTTCAGCATCATAGTAGTTTTTAGCGCGAGAAGAAGTATCGAAGAAACGACCACACGTATCACTTTTTTCGTGTGGTGATTCTTTTGTCCCTGATTTATTTATTTATTTTTTGCACTGAAACCTACTATGATAGTGCATGCTCAAGGTGAGGCGAAAGAGAATGGAGTGATCACAATCAGCGTATTATTTCTATATAGCAGTGCGATTTTCTGGGCCACTTGGTGCATGGTGAGATGACAAAGTGAAGGATTCCAGCAAGTACTACACGAGAAATGCATAAGACAAAAGCTGGTCTTTGAACGGAGGTTCACTGAAAGAAGGTGATATGTAGGACACAGCCATCGTCTTTTTATTCCTCCTTATGCTGACGTCGCAACGTGCCGGAACCCTCCATTTTGTCATCTCGATGTATATCGTTCACTGAGAGTGACGACGCAGCCTTCTTCCCCTTAATAACTCGCAGGACAACACATGGACAAACTCTAACGCGACCGAACTGGGCAATCCGGTGGCCCTGAAAGAGGACGAAGCCGTGAGCTACGAGAGTGTGGACAGCGTGCGCCAAAAGGCGGCCTTAGTGCGCAACTACACGCTGGGTGGCATCATGCTGTGGGACGTCACGAGCGACGACTACAGAGCAGTCTGCGGCGAAGCGAACCCTCTCAGCACAGCCGTGGGCTCCGTGATTGCCGGCGCTTAGCCGTATTTGTCCTCGGCAACCGGAGGGAAACCGCACACGCGTTTGGTTAGGGGCTTCGGCTCTCAGATGTTCGGGACTAAGGGTGGAGCTCAGATGATTCTTTTCATGCGCGGCGCCACGGACGCCACCGTCACGACGCAAGGTGCTGACGCCGACACACATTTGATGCGAGCACGGGCGATCATATGTGGCGACATTGGCGAAGCGTGCTCACAAAAGGTGGTGGCAATTTCTCCTCACTTACCTGCACGCATGATGCCAGTACACCTTTAATGTTGCCCTGGGTGCCTTAGCGGTATCCCGAAGGCTCTTCTTCGAGCCGTTTCTTTGAAAGAGCTCCGGTTCTCTGGCAACTGTATAACTCCAAAACAGAGTGCGTACATATTTCATCAGTGTGTCTTCCATTTGTTGCGATTATTTTTGCCGTCAATTTGAGTATAGAAGACAACGCTCACCTACAAAACTGTCGAATAAAGCACCTGCTCTTTTAACCTCACCTGCTAACGTCGTTACATGACTTGAAACTGAGCGCTGACTGGGCACTCTACAATCAGTCGATAGTGCTTCCTCGGTTTTCATCGGCCCGTACATCCTTTCAAGAACCCCTATTCAGAAAATCGTCTGACTAGTAGTATTAGTTGCTCAAATTACTAGGTGCGGGTTCAGCAAAGAGAGCCAGGGAAACGGTTCCTCCTATCATAGGCGTTCATACAATGGAAGCCGCCGGGAGGGGTTGGAGTGAGCTAACAGCTCCAATTGCCAGTGTGCGTAAGTTCATCAGTGGGAGAGGTTCACTGGCGTAGACACGCGGTGCATCTTTCGTATTGTAGTAGGTGGCTTACGCATGGCCAAGATCATGTCTCCTTGAAAGCTGGCTTTTTGTCGTTATGATAGTTCTAGCAGAGAAAACGTACTCCAAGAACCCCTGGGAGAATTCCAGTTTCGTTAGGGGACGGCAACGTTTGAGATAATTGATACGTACCAAAAAAAAACATCATGCATTTCCGTTCTCACTTTCGTTAAAATAATTCCTACAGCTACGGCTACGTTGGCTACATTGGCCGACACTAGCCATGCTTTAGCCAGCGTACAGCTAAATTTTACGACTTTTTCTCACTAGTGAGCCACCACTATAGCAACATCTCAAATTGCTCGCTCAATATCATTTAACGTCTAATAAACGAGGGGCAACGTTTGACGTCAACTATGCTAACATATTATTCGACTACTAAACCACGCGCGTTCGCGAGCGAATACACTGGGCCAGGACCCCACCACCCGCTCGCCGTTCACAAATCGCACTACGGTATACACTGACACAGACACGCACTCACCCATAAATCGCAGTAGTCGGGGAGTAGTCTTTATAAATCTTGCCACAGGTTGATTTCAGTGTATGAAAAGGGCGACACGGGGGGCTCGCAAACGTCAACTCGAGCCGTTCTGCCCCGCCCCACTTCAGACAGCTCCTGAATATGCTTAAGGAGCGAGCTGCGAGCTCTCTCGCATCATTCATCATCGGACTTGCATCACGACGCTATGTCTCCTCGTTTGCTTGCGCGGCAGGCGCTATACCCTCCCGTCATCTCTGACGAAACTTGAAGCCTCTTTCTGTATGGCCCCCACTGAAGCTTTCTTCTTGCAATACAAGAGCTTCGTCATTCCCCCGAGGCGTATGGGTAAACCTCGCACCAAGCTTACATAATGCCTCGCTCAGCGGCGACTCCATTTTGGGGGGAACCTTACGCGGCGTTCACCGATGCGTACATGTTGTGGAGGAAGCTTCGTTCTCGCCTTGTAGTTGATGCGGCTATAGTACATAGCATACCATCGGCGTCCACCGCGCCGAACCGCGAACGCGACCAATCTGTTCACGGGTGGGCGGATATACACGCATGCGCGCGTATGTTCTCGGAAAAACGGGCTGCCACAAACAGCTATAGGGTTGTAACGGCGAAGCGTCGCGTGAGACGCGGGAGTGTGAGAAATTAATTACCGTCCGTCCCCAACCCTGTGCTCTCTTGTAGAGGCCACTAACGCTACTAAAACGCGGATAACGAGTCGCACCGTGTTCCGAGAGGGAAAAAAAAAACACGGACAAAGCTTTGCTCACACTGCCGTCTCTGCAAACAACGAGAGCGCTCGACGAAAGTGACGAGGAAGACTGGCTCTCTGTTTAAAAGAGTGGTCGCCGCGTTTTCAGCCAAGCTCCTACGACACAAAAGCCGCGCGTGTTTTGCGGGCCAGCGCACAAGAACCACCATCTCACACGAGCCGCTCTCGCTGCTACGACGAACGACATCCCTCGGACAAAAGACCAGCGCCGTGTTGCCGGGTGTCTCGCGCGGCTACTGAGACAATGGAGGCCAGTTAATAGCAACGCGGTATAGTTGAAACATGGCTCGGTTGGCTCCGTTGGTATGGCTATACATGCCCGTCTATCTATTGCTGCAGTCACGACAAGCTCGGGTCTGGCTAAAGGCACGTCTATAACAACGTTCTGTCGCTGAATTTTCGACCTTCCTCTGGCGACCTTGTGAAGGAGCGTGGTGAAATTGCACCACTTCGCTCCAGATGTTCGCGCTTCTCAAGAGCATGTCGTGGGTGTATAGACATTGCTTCGGATAGCATGAACAGCGATTGATTTCGAGACTTCGGTAATCATTGTAATTATGTTGCCGTCCAACGTTCATGTAGCTTGTGCTTTAAGGCGATGACTGGGGCTGATTGCAGGCGACACGAAGGTGGGTATAGATCATCGTCGTCGTCGTCGTCGTCGTGAGGGCGGTGGCGGTGTCCTCGCTCTGATGGCAGACAGTAGTTAGCGGGACAATGCACACGCGCTTTGTTCGATTAGATTTTGTCCGGTTGTGTGTCAATTTTTTTTCAAACACTGTATATTCAAAACTTCGTAGCTCGTATACTAGATCACTACGCCATATTATCTATAAAATGAGATTCCGGTTTCTGACAACAAGTTTTTTTATTGCAACATAGACTTGCTTCTAAGACCTAGTATTTTCTTTTGCGTGTATGTGTATGAAATGTGCGTTAATAGACCAGAGTCTGTGTATGAAGTGAAGTAGTGCCTTGTAAAAAGTGTTGTCATGTATCTCGTGGTTGTAACTGGTTGTGTCGCTGTAGCGAAGGCCGGCTTGAAGGAGGTGACGGGAGCGTTCCGCCTGTAACCTTTGACATATCCATATAAGGTAGTATGCATCTGCTTGCATCAGTGGAGTGTTACAATACGGACATCACCAACTCGTAAATGCGTCCGGTTTTCCCAACAAACAGTTAACATTTCTCGACTGCTACAGATTAAGTGACGTAAATGGCGTTGTGCCTTCATGCGTCCTTTTCTTTTTCCTTTCGAAATGAGGGATCACGTACGTAGTCTTTGGTGTTCAGGCAAATGTGTGGGCAGTAACCGTATAAAAAGTTCCGCCATATCCACGAAGTGAATGATGATGAGTGGGCGAAGCTCCGGAGGTAAACCTGGTAAACCATGAATCCTCTGTACATTTTGCCCACTCGATTTTAGTACATCGCTCCCCCTAGCGTACGTCACCGCACTAAATCGAACGATTGCCTTCAACCAATGACACGCGCCATATGTGACATCATTCCTATTTTATAAGATCTCGCGTCTTTCATCAACTACAAGTACCGCTTTCTAGTTTATAACATCTTGCATCTTTTCATCATCAGCTACAAGTACCACCATCTAGTAAACACTACAAGAACTAAACTAGAGGTGGCTACATACACATACAGGGGACGCACAGCCCACGCCCTAAGGAGCTGTGTGTTGTAGCGCGTTCTGTATTCCCGACTGCGCAATGGACAAGAGATGCATGAAACCGGAATTCAACTGGTTATATTTCTGAAATGGTAATGCTGGAAGAATGTGTAGTAAGCATTGCAAGCACAAGGAAGCTACGATTAGCACTGTGTACGAAATCACACAAACACTTCGTCATATTTTACGTGATTTAATTTAGGACAAATACGTCCTGTTTGTTATAGCACGTTTCTCCTCCCTGCCTTTCCTCTCTATTTATCTCTCTCTCTATTCCGGACTGCGCAATGGACAAGATATGCTTGAAACCGGAATTTAACTGGTTGCATTTCTGAGCTTGTAAGGCAGGAAGAATGTGCAGTAAGCAAGCACAAGGAAGCTACGATTAGCACTGTGCACAAGGTCACACAAACACTATCTACAAAGTCACACAAACACTTCATCATCTTTTACGTGTTTCAATCTCGCCCCTTGACTGGCGAGATCCAGGAGCTGCATCCAGGAGGATCCAGGAGTTTCCGTAATCTCACTAGGGGAAATATTGGGCAAACGAATATTGGGCAAAGTCACACACTACTCATTCCTGTGGTGGCTGAACGATCGCAGCGCCAGGCTTCCCTCTGGTAAATATTGTAGAAAACTATGAAAGAAGCAACACCCTTGATGCCTCACCATTTTACAGTTGTTTCGAGTCCCGTCGAGCTTTCGGCGTCACGGATCTTGTTTAAGATGCAAGCCAGAGGTGGCTCACTAAACGTGAAAGTCGACCGTCGGCGTCAGCTTCGGCGACACGAGTGAGGCTAAAACTCAATTACGCGATGAGGTCGACTTGTGGCATCACAGGGACGACGTCATAGATCACGGAAATGTGTGATGTCATCTAATGGAATTGTCGCTTCGTCAAAGCAGGCCAGGTCAATACCTGGGCCACTACAGAAGGGATGAACTGAAAGTTCTCAGTGATGAGATGTGTGGGGGGGGGGGGGGGTAGTACTAATAATGAGACGCCGGACGAATATAATACAGGGCACAAGACTTCTTGGTCGTCTTGTGTCCTGTGTTTTATTCGTCCTGTATCTGCGTTCACTAAGCGCACATCTAAAACTGAGTCATTTTAGGAAGGTTAAAAGACGTCTTGGGGTGTGACTGAGTGACAACTTTTATTCATCGAAAGAGTGAGGGATGATGGAGGTCAAGCCAAGTAGGCTGCCAGGCCGTCCCTCAAGATCACGGCTTGCGCTCTTTCCAGGATCCGTGTTTGGATGTCTTAGGGACGTCGAGAGGGACATCTTAGGGCATGAGGGACTGTTTTAGTTTTCTTGCTTACGGTGATATTGTTATGTGAACTTCTTTAGGTGGGCTAGTTTTTATTAAAAAACAACAAAAAAATCCGTGCACTCTAGAGAATCTGTTGAGCGCTATGTAAAATTTCCTTTCTTCACACACTTCGAAGCACCGACGAATGTTTCGCACTAAACACTCTTTCTCTTCTTTTCCTCCCCCCTCTCAACCACAGACCACGGAGAAAATTAATTTCCTGAGTGATCTGCCGGCTGTCCGCGCTAAGGAGCACTCGCGCTGAGCCATCGCACTTACGTCTCTCCCCCGTGGTATCCCTCTTACGTACTCCGCCATCATTCTTTCCCCGCGCTGCCGATTCTCCCAGCCTAATCAGAAAGAAAGGAAGCGCGCCCAAACAACGAGGATTGCGCAAGCCACTCCGCGATACACTCGCAATCCTCCCCTCGAGTCGCGCGAAACCAACCGAAGCAGCAACAGCAAAGCTCTCATTCCCCCCCAAGTGCTTCTCACCTCAGTGTTCCCCCTCCCCAAATGCTTTCTTCCTTTGCCGCGCTACGTAGTGCGGAAACACAGCGTTGTGTACGGCAAACTATCCCGCAACGCAGAGCACTTGTGAAGGCGAAGCGCGCAAATCCGTGGGCTCGCACCCACCTATTGGCCGCTAATCACCTGGAAAACAAATTTCCCTCCATTAGTTCCTCTCTCCCTTTACCTGAACCCACTCTCTTCCACTCCGTTTCTTACTCTTTACTGTGCAACAACCGCAAAGCGCATCGCTAAGAGCACGCCTGCCACCGGGAAACCTTTCTCGGCCACACGCCACCGAGCGATATACCTATCTTTCGCTACACTTCTCTCCTAGCGATCCATATTGCTGTCTTTTTTTTTTTCATTCTTTGGAGATGTACATGTTGATCCTGAAGTTGCTGCTGTGTGGTCCCCAGACTTCCGTAAGCTGCTCCCTGTTTCCCCTTCTTAGTCTTCTCCGTCGTGCCTTCCGAGCCAGTATAGCACGCGGTTCTAGAGAACTCCGCGGCGCATTAGACATGCCACCGCAATCGCGCGCGTTGCCATGCAGTCAGGACAATCAAGAATCTCAGCCCGCTTCGCGCCACTTTTTCTCACCGCCCCCTGTTCTTCTACTGCCATGGTTGGGATGTAGAATGCAACGAAATCACGGAGTGTGTAGTAGCAGTAGCGAGAGGTTTGTAGAGTGCGAAGGGTGAGGAGGGGGACGAGCGGGCAGGAACGAGAAGTGGTCCGGCTTTGGCGCCCCCGCTGGAAGGAAAAGAACTACTTGCTTGTTCTGTTAGGCTTAGCGACGACTACGATGTTTCACCGCGCTTTCACCTTGTTTCTCTTGTACGGGGTGCGCGGAGCGGCGCGAACATTGGCTGCCGAATTCACCCCGCAGAATAGCAAGCGAGGCAGCGTAAGGTGGCGGCGAAAAAGGCCAGTACGCTACACACATACGAAGTACGAAAAGTGGAGGGGAAGGAGGTACCACGTATAGCACGTAGGTGATTTTCGCTTTCTTGCCGCTACAGCCTCGCACTCTTGCTTGGGCCATTCCTTTTGGTTAATCTAATCTGGCCACACTCCTCCTATTTTGTCTCTTTTCTTTCGTCCCGTTCGAGGCCGCTCCCCGCTCCGCTTCCTAGAGAAGAAGGGCCAGGCCAGGCGTGTGGCCCAGAACGGCTGTAATCGAAATTAGTGGCGTCCTTCGACACTATTCTCTGTCCTCCACTTTCTTTGTGGTCTTACCTACTTATTTATTTTCTTTATCAATATGCTCGGCTCGTTCTGACCATACTTTCCCTCGGCGTTTCCTCGCAATCCTTTACCCGCCGTGTTCAAGGGAAGCAGGAAAATTGAGGTCTATGTCTTGCTGATGCCTTGCTGCTTTATTTCACACGTAATATCCTAACAGCTCCAGGCACGCGCGACGTGCTTCCAAATACTGCGTCAGCGTGCTTTCCAAGGCTCCTAGCTTGCCTGAAAAAATGTTTGTCACATCTGTGTCTTCTGTTGCAGCGAGGAGTATAGCAGCCCTCAGTTGGAGAAATTCTGTTAGGGTGAAAGCACTATATGCCTCATCAAGCCTGGCGTTGGTGTCAACGCGAGTAACACTAAGAATCCTACATTATACGGTGACGTCACTATATGACGTTATCATGATGTCCCATAAACAAGAATTGCGCAGATGACATGCACCTAGGGAATCGGCGTTATGCGAAGCATGTGGAGGGAAGGTGACCATTTTGCAATTTTTTTTATTGTGCGACACCTTACGAAATGTTTACACTTGCGCAACGATGCCAACACCAACAGAGTATTAGCAACACGAGATGCG